>JAVCKT010031929.1:0-16973 GCA_032273925.1 Rhynchotus rufescens | reverse complement strand
GAAAGAAAGAAAGAAAGAAAGAAAGAAAGAAAGAAAGAAAGAAAGAAAGAAATTTCCTTGTAAGTATACATGTTTGTACAACCAAAGGCAAAAACCTCAGATGTGAATTTATCTTTGTTGGTGATAAAACAATAAAACGGTGCTTTATGAGATGTAACCTCTTGGGAAAAATCAAAGACCTTGCAGTAGATCATAATAATATGCCTACTACTATAAGACTTGTATACAAATGTACGTCAGCCTCTAAAATGTTAAATGTCAAGTAGTTCTAAAGTATCTCAGATAGCGTGTGACTAAGTGTACATACCTTAATTCACGTGACTTCCCCTGGAACAAAAATATTCAGAATGCAAAAGTATAATTGAAGGGTCCTTTAGGAACCTATTCAGCCGTAAATTTAGAAAGTATCTAAAAGTAGTATTCTTTGCAAGAACCTTTCACTTAGAAAGATCATACTACAATTCATCAGAAATCTTCTGAAATTACGCTTTGAAAAAATATTAAATAAGCAGTGAAACCACAGTAGTTCTTTCAAAAAATGAATGTCAGACTCTTTGTTCGAATATGGAGAAGGAATTAATCAAAACCTATTGAAAACATGGATGGCTCAATCCAAGCCAGTCATTTAGAAGCCCTCTAGAGAAGGGAAGGAAATGTGGACAGCTCTGTATTACCCATGGTAAGAGTTTATAAGGGCTTCTCTAATACAGAAACCCAGCAGAGTTTTGATTGTGAAAGAAATGCCAAAAAATTACATGCATCTACTACTCACTGTGACCTAGGGGAAAACGTGAGATTCGTCATCTGGTGGTGACGCACAAACTTCCTAAGGCAATTCATCTATTTATTTGCAAATGGAAAAAGGTTTTTAAGTTGACAGATTGGATTCCTTTGCACTTTCAAGACCCTGAGCTAATCCTTTCATAAGGAGAAAAAGAGGAATTAGCATCAAAGCAACTTTCCTGCAATAAGTAGGGCTTTTCCTTGACACATTTTGATTTATTACAACACAGTATAAGGTAGAGCTCTTTAGCAACACTCAAAGATTTTCCACTTGGCAAATAGAATTTAAACTCTATTTCTTGGCCAGTTTTGTTTATTTATTGCTATGCTTACTTGATTATACTGGATTTTGCACTGGCATGCACTTTACCATCAATTCTGAGATCACAAAAACATAGGCTTTCCACTTTGCATTTCTTTAGAGAATCCCTTAATAAATACAGAGACCTAGGTGGCTACAAGGAAGGAAGGAAGGAAGGAAGGAAGGAAGGAAGGAAGGAAGGAAGGAAGGAAGGAAAGAAAGAAAAAAGAAGGAAAGAAGGAAGGAAGGGAAGAAGAGAGGAAGGAAGTAAAGAAGGAAAGAAGGAAGAAAGGAAAGGATAAATAAGTACTCTGCTATTGAAACTTAGCTAATACTATGTAAAAATGGCCATTTTGTGAAAGCTGATGAGGAGTACTGTGCAGAAAGCAGGGATCAAAGGCAAACAAATTTTGGCCATCAGATTTTATCTAGACAAATAAAGCCTATAGCACATTTGCCTATAGCACAAGTGCCCAGAGAGCAGAACCTGTGCAAACTGCAAGGGGGCTTTGAGGACACAATTCCCAGGTAGTGTCAAGTTCTGCCACAGAAGAATTTGTCATTCTTGGTGACAATTAATATGATATGAGAATTCATATAAGAGCGAAGATCTAGAGAAGAGGGAACAGACAGAGGTTCTGAAATCAAATTAGTGCTAAGATGAAGTCTCCCTTTGCACTTTAAGGCTGTTTGGATTGGAAAATAAATTCTGCAATTCAAATTATCCCAGAAACTGTATTCAGAATTCTCCTAAAGTAACAGAAAGTGTACATATATTACAAACTATTAATGATGTCAGGTCAGATATTAAGTCATGGTTTCCCTGGTAATAATAATTAAATAAAGCTACAACATTGAGCCTAGCCGTCAGGTGAATGTAGGTATATCCCAACTACAAGTTTCCAACCGTACCACTAAACTGATGTAAATGTCCAAAGAGAAATAAAGTGCATTTCTTTCCACTTCTGGACATAAAAACCTAACACAAAAGTTAAAAAGTGCCTTATCTGGTTACATTCATAATATGCAATACTTGCACAAACCTGATTGCCAAAAGCTGACCTTCGAAATCACCTTACGCAGCATAGCAGGATTTCTTAACCCTTTTTTCATCATGGAAGTTAAAATAAAGAGGTAACAGGAAAAACAAAACTCAACAAAAGTGCAGATTACACTGAAACCTCTCTAGGATAAAAAGGCTTTTTGAACTTTCAGCAACCTACTGACTGTACATACAAAATTAGCAGCTATGGAGATGGTAAAATCTATGAGTAGCTGTCAGGTGCCTGGGTTTGTTGCTTTTCTCTTCAGGAAGCCAAACTGTAATTATGCTCCCTTGAAACTGCTTTAGAAGTTTTTGTGTAACTCCTTAAAAACAGAATGAAGGTGTTTTATCCCTCATTCCTAGTCATTTGTGAAATACTAACAAATGGTCTGACAGGATCTTATTTTACTTTTTATTAATATTTTGATTTCTTTCCTGCCCTATTGTTTACATCTTTCACAATTTCCAAAGATGTTAGCTAAACTTGACAGCAATTCCTATTAAACCAAAGTGTGGTTTTGCTTCCAAAGTATGCATTTCAATGTGTTTTTTTTTTCCATTTTTTTCACCCTAACTTTCTATTTTATGTGAAAGCTTAAAATCTTATGCTATTCTACCCAGGAGACCAACAGCCACTGTTGAACTAACACCTCAAACACATTATCCTGCCACAATGCCTGAGCTGGCTGTTTTGACAGTTCCACATCTGTCTCAAATTTGTAGCACCTTTAACAGTCTTTGCCTCCTGACGGGAAAGATCTATGAAGCTCAAAAGTGGTAGTGTTCCCCTGTAGGTTTAAAATATTATTATTATTTTTAACTATAACCCATGGCTGTGCTGTCTGCAGACTTCTGGAGACTGGAAGGTGAGACTGAATGGTGTGACCAAAGTGGTCCCATTCCCGAAATCCTCATCCACAAGCAGCTCAGTCAAACTTCTCTGGAAGTGGAATAAGGGATATCTGCATTTGTCTTCTAAGGGAAGGGAAGCAGGGGAAAAAATGCTAGTGATCTAGAGACATAAAGAGGATGCTAATGGCCAGACAGAACAAGCACCTCGCTGCACCCTTGGCAGCTGGTACTAACAGTTTTGACCCATTCCGAATAAGAAATCTAGTGGTTCAGCTAAGGTTGGTTGCCTTAAAATGGTCCAATGGGATTTTGCAATTTATTTATTTTTTTATTTCACTTTCTTTCCTGACCTATTTTTTTTTACAGCTTTCACATTTTCCACTGATGTTAATTAAGCTTGTCATCAGCTCATATTCATGACACATCTTTCCCGACAAGTTATCCAAAGTTAATTTTTGGCATAATATTCATGCATTCATAATTCAATATTCACATATTTCAACATAGTTTTAAGGGAGGCATAAGCAGTAAGAGGATTAGCACTGAATATTGAGATGTAGGTAAAAAGGAGGGCAACACTGTGCAAATGTGAATAGACTCCTCTGTAATTGTTTGCAGGACAAATTAGTGGTCAAGATTCTGCTTGTGGGTTTCATTATAATAGTCTGAATTCCATGGAAAGCCTTTTGGCTCCAATGGGCTTTTGATCTGCTATGACAGCCACAGCACAGCATCTTTTGCTCACCCACATCAACTGCAGCTCCTCTGTGACTGGAGCATCTCAGTCCATTGGCATCTCTAGTGGTAATCTCAGTTGACATGAACTACGTTAATCTAGAGACTACCAGAAGGGTTAGAAAGATTTATATTCCTAAAGCTAATTCTCTGCAATGAGCAAATCTAAAGGATTTTACTTTGATACCACTTCACAACTGCCATTGCAGCCAGTTTGTTTACCTGCTGTTCAGCAGGAATGAAGCTTTTCAGGAAAGATAAAAACTTCATATCTGCTTGAGGTGGATTAAACCGGGCTAGAAAGCTGCTAGAAAGGTTTCAAATTAAGAACAGTTTCATTATGAATACATGCAATAATTTGGTAATGAATCTTAAGACATAGTCCAGGTATTGTAATTAAATCAGTTAACTTATTTCCTTGAGTTAGTTGAGGGTGGTAGTTTGACTATCGCTTTTAGATAGGAATATTGTTATTGTTCTGTATTTGCACAGAAAACTTGGAGACATTCAGGCATAGACATTCATACTTAAAATGAATTATTACTTTAAAAATAAATCATGGCACATAGCATGAGAGAGATGGATTATGAGATGAAAGTGGTTTTTTGCTTATCTAAAAAATATGAATGAGGACACTGGTTAGCTGTAAATACATTTTCCCCTCTAAAATGGTACCGAGTTTTCTATCTGTCTAATTCAAGCCACACGTAGGTGCTCCCAAATGATTTATTGTTATTGTTTACAATGTTTATTATTGTTCCTAACCCTTGATGATTTTAACAAAAAAAAAAAAAAACCCAAACACTAAAAAGAAACCAAAAAAGAAGGATGCAATAGCATTAAATGTGGCAGCAGCATTTATATTTGAAGTTTCTCTGACAAGGTCAAAAAAGAAAAACTCTTGTAGCAGCTGTATTACAGCTCTGGGGAGTTTAAAAAGTAGAGCAGAAAGTAGATGGTAGTATGGAAGTTGAGTCAAAACTTTGGAAAAATATCTAAGAAAATTTGCTCTTAAAAAGTAGAAACATTTTAACACTTTGGATAATGCGCACTGAAGACCATATCTTTTTAGCTTTTTCTACTGTGTCCTTGATTTGTTACTAACTTTTTTAAAACAGTAACACCACCCCTTATGACTTTAATAAAAAAGCAAGTGAACTGAGGAACAAGGATCATTTCAGAAACAAGAGTCTGTCTGCATTGACTAGACACAATGTGGGCAAAACAGGACAGTGACCAGATTATAAAAATTCATTAATTCAGGTCCAATATTTCTGAAGAATTTACTGTGCACAAAGAGCAACCCAAATAAGCAGGAAGGAGACAATGTATATGATCAGAATATGTAAAAATGGAGGGGAAAAAAAACAGGTACATACTCAACTTGTATTTTTATCTTCAAATCAAGGAAAATATGCCACATTGTACTATTCATTTAGCCCCCAAACTGTTTTTAGGCTTTTAGGAAAAGATTGGCTTTGGGAAAAGCCATAGCTCTAGTCTCTGCATCTTTAAAGATACTCCCTTTTTATAACTTTATTACTTTTTATAAATTCATTGTAGCTTGTTGAACAATCAAATGACTGAGAAAAATATTACCTGTAGAACCCACTGTATCCATTTTTGAGGGAAATTTCATTCTCAGGGCTCATTAATGTCACTTCTTTGCCAGCTCTAATGGATTTGTCCAGGTCATACAGATGATGTGACCTTGTAAGCATTTTAGTCAGCAGCTGGTTAAAGCAGTAATATTTGTTATTAAAAAAAAAAAAAAAAAAAAAAAAAAGGGAAAGATTAAGGGCTGCCATAAAACCCACGACAGAAGGGTCTAGATATGGCAACCACTCTATAAGCAAGCCCAACTAGATGAGTGGTTTTCAGGGACAGGATAAGTACTTCTAGCTATAAATTTAAGCATAAGTTTGTTTTCAACAAATATAATGTGAAAAATAGCCTCTTCCCACTGGACAAGTGCTACAGGTGAGGCACACAGCGCACACAGCAAAGTAAATGGGGAGGCAAGAGAGCGAGCACAGGAGAGACAGAGAAAGGGGAAGACAAATGGGTTAGAAAGAGGTTTGAATTTAAAGCTGACTGCCCGATATTATACAAGGACCTGGTAAACAAAGAAGTACACCAGGTCAGGTCTAGTGCAGGCATTTATCATGTTACAAATGGGTGCCTGGCGCAGACAAGCAGGAGCACGCTGCCTATTTCTCTTGTGCAGGCAGAATGCTCATGCAGCCGCTCTCATGCAGCCCTCCCTGACCGCGGCACTTGCCACAGCCCTCACTCTGCCCTCCTGACTCAGACAGAGATTGCTCTGCCAATAAGTTGGACAGACACAGCTGCTGGCATGCTTTTTCAGAGCGCACCTGCAAAAGATCTTTATCTGCTTGCAGTGTATTTAGTAGATTCGCTCCAGCAGCTCAAGGCGGTAGTGAGACACAGGCTGCAGAGCAGGGGAGCATCCCCAGGACCAAGAGATGGAACATGATGCTGTATCAAAGCACTACTGTTGGATGCGATGGAAATGAATATGCACTGAGGAGGGAGTATAAATCACTGCAGGAAAATTATTCCTAGAGAAATGACACCATAATTATGGTAAATTTGCCCTCAGAAATTATTTTTAAAGACAAAGCATTTTTTAAGGATTCTGGTGTAGGAATAAAAATAATAAGCACTGTACCAGCAGAGAGGTCCTCAGCAGAAAGTACTGTCCAGCCACCCCGGAACCAAGGATGTCAATAAGCACATTATTTACCAGCAGTGGAAAAGCTGCAAGCGACTTCACTAGGCTTTGGATTAGGCAGAAGACTCAGTAAAGCATACAAATGACATGTTTTGATTTTCTATGACAGATTTTGGAGAAACTATTGGGAAGTACTTATAAAATTCCTTAGCTATATTTTAAAGTGTTCTAACATATTAAATCTTTCTTACATTTTCAAAAATATTTTGTTTTCATATAAAACTTCATTTCATGAAGATACAGTTCCTATGCTCCTCTTTTCTCCCCACGTCTGCTTTCCCATGGCAATAAAGATCAATTAAAATAGGTTATTCTAATTCCACTAGACATATGATTCTCCAGCACGCACACTGCCATGTTTTAATTCATATCCAATGTTCCTGATGTGATTAAAAAAGCAAAATCCACAATCTGTCATATCTGCAAGAGGCTTCCTTTGTAACGGCATTCATTATTGCTCAAGTCAGTGTAGGGAACAGATAATACATGTTTTGTTCTTTTGACAACTATTCATTTCATTGAGCGCATAGATGTGTAGGCCTGTGTAGACAGAAGTTTTAAGGGAGCGATGTTTAAACCAGAACTCATTTTAAAAAGCTTGATTGATGTGGCAGTATGCCATGTGACTGTTATGCAAATTATAGCTTGTATCCACTAAGAAAAATAGTTAGTATACTAAGTTTGGCTCTTCTTTAAGGCATACCATATTTTAAAAATCAGTCTATAAAAATCTGCACCTAATGTAGCACTTATGAAAGACATCCCACTGCGCACTCTGGAAAAGTCACTTCACCTGATCCCCCCCATGGCCCCCAGGGAAGAAGACAAGAAGACTTTAAGTGATTTTCTGGCAGTGCCAACAGTAAAGATCACCACTACATTCACAGGAGCAAGCAGCTTGTCTAGGTGAGGCTCTTAGAAGTCAGCTTTATAGCTCGGCTTCCCAAAATCAGCTAAATTAGTACTGAAAATAGCACTGCAAGATGGTTTTCAGCTTTCAGCTTCTGAACACAAACAAGCAAAAGGTCACGCACAAAGATTCAAAAGGCAGTCAGGCCTCCCTGATTTGAGTTTGGCCCAAAGAAGCAGAACAGGGGAAGTTCTGTTCCCCTGGCGATTGTACCGTTCTCTCCCACTAGAAGAGCTCGGCTTCTCAGGGCAGCCAGCCCATACCTGTCTCTCAGAGAAGGGATGAAGTGCTCACGTTTGCTCACCCAGCCCGCAGACTCTGACAGTGCCTGAGCTTAAGGTTACAGCTTAGGCCTTTCCGTGCACCTCTGAGCTGCTCCTGAAAGGTGTTTCTGCGTCACCACCCCCGTGGGCTCCACATCTGCTGCCAAGCCATTCCCCAGGGAGGGGAATCAGCAGCTTCACCTGGACAACGGCATTCACGACATTCCACAGTCATTGGGTTGTTGTTTCTTTCGGGCTTCATCAACAACTGAAGCCTCTCCCACTGATTCCCCAGTACATTCAATAGTACTTACCTACTGTTGCTCCATTATGGAAACCTAGATTCTTCTAAATTCTTTAATAATGAGTGTTATGCATGTGTGGAGGAGGAAGATTCTTGAGAGAAGTTCCCATTTTGTTTGTTTCTCCTCTGGTGTTACTTATATCTTTCTCCCTTTAAATTATGTGTAATTCTTGGCTCATGTGCCATGCCCTTTTCTTACCTACTTTCATTTCCTCTCAAATCATTGCAGCCTCCTGAGGTATTGTGACATTGCCTTGGCAATACATTCTTTAAGGGTAGATGATACCAGCTGTGCAGCTACAAGTGAGATGAAGAAAAGAAAGCACTCTAAGAGTGCTGTAATTTGCATGCTTTAAGCCGATAATTAATGGATGGTTGGTACTGCAGAGAACCGGAGGAGTCAGTCATGGACACCATGGGAAAGACTGATCTTCAGAATTGCAAATGACACAAAGGGAAGGGAGAGAATGCGGTTTAATTTCTCACGATTATCAAAAAATCTACCTTCTCTGCAGGTTTCATTCAGGCTTGTTCACTGGACCCATCATCGCAGCAGCTGCTTTTTTAGAGACAGGAGAAGGAAAGCAGGCAATCTCAATGGCTTTTCAAACCAACTATTAAGTGCTCAGATTGACTGTCAAGCTACCACAGCTTAAGGAATGACCATTTCTCATCTCATGCATGGTAACTATTATGTACCACGGTGCTCTTAATCTTCTTTCACTGCAAAGCTAAGTTGAATTGATTTCATTCACTGAAGGCTGAGACTGTATGCACAGCAGCTATGCAACCAGGCGACTGGCAATCTGAGCCTAGAATAATTTTAAGCTCAGAGTCCACCTATATCACTTGGGATAAATGTAATTGTCTACTACCGTCATTAAGCAATTCTCTAGCATGTTTTTAAATACCTCTATGAAATAAGAGGTGATAGATTGAGAAATTCCAATGTTGCTTTAAAGTTAAAATGTTTTAGAAAATTCTGAAGTTCCTCTGTTCAGATCCAGATAAAAATTTGGAGAAACCAGTTCCCTGAAAGCTCAGATACGGTGCCTGAGCTCCAGCTTCACAGTGCTGTTAGATTCACTTTGGAAGCAGACAGATGAGCTAAAGCAAGCCATCTCGGAGCTGGCCGTGGCGCTACCTCTCTCCTTGCAGCATTCCCAGGAACTCCTTTGGCTCCCAACAAAAGCTGGTGCAGAACTAAGGTCTACGAGAAGTTTTCCACAATGGATAAAGCAGCTCAGCAGCTGAACCGGAGCCAAGCCTCTTCCTGCTTCTGCTGCGCCTTCTGCCAAAACGCTCTCACCCTTGACACTTCCCAAGCCCAGAAGCTGCTAATCCGGGTCTGTGATAGGAAATGCAGCTAATGCTGCAGACAGCTCTGCTGTGCATTTTAGTAGCTGATCCACTATATTTGGGGAAAGAGACATTTTTTTTTTCCTACCCAGAAACTACATTTCTACATTGTTTTTCTACCACAGCGGATTTCAAAACAAGATTTAAAACCAGCCCAATTATATCCTAAACCTGCACTGCGTAAGTCATACAAAAACAAGCAATGAGTCTAATTAAAGCCTTTAATTGCACTTCCCCCCGCCCCTCCCCGTCCCATGTCAGTCTCAATCATTAATGCCTTAATAACCAGTCATTTCCTTCCAGCTGGCATTAAACAAGTGATGGTGTTTCTAGAAGAAGAGACCAAAACGTAACACAGAGATCTACAATCTATTCAGAGAAAGATTTCAGAGGAAGAGAACAGGTGAATGATACCATTTTAATAAATGATATCATGGGGCTTGTTCTTTGCAAATGCAGTTGGAATATATCCCTTGGAGCAAAGAAGTAAGGCTTATTCGAGCTCATGTTTTATATTCCTTTCTTCATTTTGTGTGTGTTAATTGCATTATTATTCGTTATTAGTCAGAACTGCCGAATTACACAATAAATGATCCATTGTACGTATAAATAAAAAAACTTCACTTGATTACATAGTTAAGATTCCTGTCTGAGACAACTCTGAACTGCATTGTCATTTCCACTCAGTATTTCACTGGAATGTCTTTCTATTGTGTGGCACTTCTGAGGACTATTTTACAGCAGAGACTATTATTGTGGAACATATTTAAAAGCACCTGTACTACCTTTGAAGCTACAGAATCAGAATGATTATATGACTACATATAATGACTATATATAGTGACTATAATCAGAATGTCTTATGAGCACAAAGGTTTACCAGACTCAGCAAACTCACAGGTTTCTGAGTCAGCCTGTGAAAATGTTTGGATGTGATTATTTCTTTGCTTTTAAATAAATCAATAATAAAGAATACATTAAGACTCAAACCTATTTAGAAATACCTTTACTTTGATTAATGATTAATGAAATTGATAATCATAACTTACAAAATAATATATATCTTACTCGGATTTGAATAGAACTTTAAATCTTGAATTTCCATGATGCATTCAGATTAACCCCAGTCTACAATTTATTCAGTGTATGTTTTACTCTGGAGTGTTTCAGCAAGAGCACTTACTTTCTGCTACTCAAGTTCCCAGTTAAGTGCAGACATCTTTAAAATACAGCTCTTGAGGGGAGCTCGGACCAGGGCAACTCACTATTCATGTTTGCAGCCCTTGCACCCCTTTCATGATCGCTCCTTAGCTTGCAAGCCTAGCCTGCTGAAACCCTTCTCGCAAATGCAGTCCACAACAGTATAAAAATAACGGCTGGTTTAAATACTGTTTTATCCACATCCAATCTGGCTACAATTAAATAACTTTAGAACTGTCTGCAGAATTTTTATAGCAGGCCTTTCCCTGGGCAGTTTTGCTGTTATGTGGCTCTCCAGCCATTAAACTACTATCTGCCAGCTAGGGGGTAGGGGGCATTTATGAACCAAGGCAATAGTGCAGCAGTAAAAAAGAAGAAAAATGCACTTACACAATCAATCCTAGTGTATTTAGTGATGGGCAAATTCAGTTTACTTGTATGCCCTTTCCATAACACAGCCAACCAAGGTTGCAACTAGAAAGTGCTTTGTACATTGCTCTTGCAATTCTTTTAAATTAAATTGCCTGAAATTTTATATATTCTGTAGCATAGTTAAGCGTTCCTCCTTAATACTTTCATTTAATGAAAGATAAGGAAGATCTTTCCTACTTAGATCCAAGAAAGAATGGCAGTTCTAGCAGTTTATCCAAATCTGGATTTAACAGAAGAACTCTCTCCTTGTTTCCAAAGCTTGAGGTATTAGAAGCACTAATGTTCTTCAGGATATTTTCATTGAAATCTACAGACTGTGGGGCTGGAGACTCAAAGTGAGCAGTGCCTGCGCCACTGAAAGTATCACATATACTGCAGGGTGCTTTGCTTAAAGATCAACTTCTTAAATTCGTATTCAGCAAAAAGAGCAGCAGTGACTTTGACATGGCAGGAGATGATGTCACGTCCACAGTAGTCAAGAAATAAAACTCTACAGATGCTGAAACCAAGCTTTCTTAAGCACTCTGCACTAAAGCATGTTGATGATTAGTCATAAGTTAGATGTATCAAACTCCCAAGTCACCCGACCAGTGCTATGAATGTGGATCAGAAAAGAGACTCAGTTTCAAGACCAGTGCTACCTAATTTAAGACCAAAAACGGCTCTGCAAAACCCAAGTAATTGCTGTGACCATTCCTGTGTTGCCTGAACAGGGAGGTCCCTTTGACTTTGATCCTCAGTTTCCCTACGCTTAGCTCCCCAGCTGAACCTGCTCTCCCCTCTCCTCTGCTTCCCCAGATCCCAGCCTGGCTCTCCTGCCACCTCCCCACTTTCTGTGCAGCTGCTCCCTTCCCTCTATGCCACGTATCCTCACTCACCCAGGCCCTTCTTATCCCCATCCTTCATCCTTTGCTTGACTAACCGGTATATTTTCCGAATAAAAAGTCCTGGAACTACCAAAACTTGACGTGTGTGGGATTTGTACCTCAAGGTTGAATTAATTTCAAGCTAAATTATTCTAAGAGTGGATAGAGTTCATCCCTAGAGTTCATAAGAGGGATGAGTTCATCCCTCATTAGACACTAGAGACTCTGCTCAGAGAGAAATATCACCTATGTGGCAATTTGGATAACTAATAAGGATGTAGCTTTATTCTTTTAGGAATAAGAGAAGCTAGCACATACAGAAATTCCTTGATTCACACGCGACATTTCAGATGCTTATGTATAGCCAAATTACCCCAATAGGGAAACTTTTCATAGAACTTACTAAAACCTCAATCTATTTTTTTAATAGCGAATGGTAAACAAGTCCAGAAAAACATTCAACAGTAGGAACAATAGGGTGTTGAAAATCACTCCTCTGCTTCTAGTAATTAAATGACACTCTTGCAGATCTGAGCTAAAGATGCGTCTGGGTGAAGACACACAGAAATAAGGCATACTAATCAGTCCATAAATGATTTGAAGAAATGTATGGAAATAGTGCCAAGCAGATTTTTATCTTTTTTAAGTGACAGGTCAATTACCTTGTTTGTTGCAAAAAAATGTTTATTTTTCTATTACTCTAGAGATGATCGAGCTCACTAAATGGCAAGAAAAATGACTTTTAAAGTGTCAAATATATTTTTCCTCATTTGTCAGAGGCAATGAATATGCTGCATGGAAATCATATAAAATTATGAAACAGGAAATATATATACAGGCAATTCCGCAGGTCCCACAGGAAATTAGTCATAATATTACTTGTAATTTTTCTTATATATGGTTAATAACCACACACATTAAAACATTTACTTTAGAATTCATGAGATTTGGACACTAAAGAAATTCTGAAGTTGGGCACACAATTTTAGAATCTCATAAATATACATGACTGAAAAGCCATAAATAGAAACATGTCTATCTAGCTAAAAAATGTGCTGCTTTTGTATCCTTTATAATTATGCATCAAAATGAGATGAGGCAACTCTCGGTAGTCGCTGGAAATAGGATAGATACATACCCTTAAATATCAGAAATGATGACCAGTGTGCAGCAATAACTAGTGGTCCAATTCAAAGCCTGTTAAAATCAATGGAATGAGCCCGACTCTAAAAAAGCAGCTGTTTCTGCCATAATGTTTTAGAAGAAAGAAGTAACAACACAAAGGAAGAAACAGATTTTAGAGTATTACTGTAAGAAGAAAGTTATGAGGTATGACTGATTTTGAATTGTTTTTTCCTAGAGGTCATGTCATGTATATGGCTGGGTACAAACTGATTTGTAGGTATTGAGGGTTTATTTGTTATTTAAAGTAGTTCTGCCCCTTCATACTACCGCGAAAAATAATTTTAGATATTTCCCAAGAAAATAACCTACTTCTTGCATCACCATTCCCAAATATTGCAATTAAGGTGCTTTTTATGAGGATTTTTAGCATTTTAAATGATATAAGACATAACTTTGAAAAGTCATGTCACAATGAGGCAGGAACCACTTTTTTTTTTCCCCTAATGCAAAATGCTGTCCAGACATTTCCAAATCTTTGTCTCCCTATTTTCTGATGCATCCTTTCAGAATGTAAACTTTTAGGTTTTTGATTGTAAACAAGATATTTCAGTTATCTCTGAATCAAAAAAAACCTGAAAATTATTTCTTTTCAATATAGTGAGGAGAAAGCCTAAGTTAGATGGCTCATCTGCTTCCCCGCTGTGGCCTGAGGCACCTCAAACACTTTAGCCACCATCATGAGAGCAGAGTGTGCAGGATAATTTCACTGGGGGTACCCACAATTAAACTTTTGAAGAAAAATATATGCTTTAGCTTCCATTTGTTTTTAATTTTCTTGTAAAAATAATGAGACACATATTATTAATTTTTTTTAAACCAAACATGAAATATACTGTGAGCTTTTAAAAGGTAAACTAGTGATTTTAGTGCTTTGCTTTCCTGGTTAATACCTCATCTTTCAGAAAAAAAAAAATTACAATGCAAGCAGTAGAAACATTATGAGCTGTGGAATCTCAAACAGGAGGGGAAGCTTCTTGTTGCTGTTGCAATGGTACCTGAAAAGTGACAACTGCAAATTCTTCCATTGTGCCTCCCTGCTAGCCTATATATCCTGTTGTTTTTCTGTGCCTTTTATATAAGATATGCTCTTGTTCAGTGCACAGCTCTGCTTATGATACAGAAGGGATGCTTATCCAGAGCAAAAATCAGCAAGATTCATGTTCTATAAACAAAACCAAACAGGTAAACACTTCAAAAAGAATAGGGGGTATCAATGCAACCGCAGCAGTTCCTCCTCATCCTGCTTTCTAGCCTTCCCGTGTGATGTTTACCGCTCCTAAATTCTCTTTGTTTCTTGAGACTGCGTGTGGGTGCAGACTTGCTGTCTTGAACTCCTTTGAGGTCGCACACCAGGAGGTGCACGCTCGCAGGAGGATTTTCTGGTGCATCTTGGATCCTCTTCATGGTGATGCCTGTGGGTCTGGGCTCTGTTGAAACTCCCAGCAAGAGTCCTCTGTGCTCCTCACTGGAGCTAGAACTTCAACCAGCCATCATGTGTCACTGCAAAGCTCTGTATTGAAAGACAAATGATTTCAACAGCGAGAGATCCCCTCTAAAGCTTTCTGCTATTGTTCCACGCTCAGTTTAAGCTTCTGTGCACAATATCATTACTAACGGGGGAGGTCCTGCCCTACCTCCTATGCTGCCTTCACATTTCTGCCCTTGCAGAACTGGCTGACGCGTGCATGCAGGTGAATGACGTATCAGGCTAAGGAAAGGATCCAGCTGAAAGACAACCCAGCAAAAAAGGAAAGAGTATTTTAAGCAAGGTGGCTCCTTCTGTCGGTTGAGAGAAGGGATTAAGCTGCAGTGGGAAACCAGTGGCCCCACATGAGTTAGTGGCAACACCAGCTTCAGGAGAATGTAAAATGGTATTTTACTCTTCTGTTTTCTTCATGATTCAATGATCCAATGCGTCCGTTTTCCAGTGTTATGTCCTATAAAAATGACAAACAAGTGAGAAAACATGTAAGAAAAGAATCAGCCTGTGAGTGTGGTTATGTTCGCATTTCTCAGCAACTCGTTCTTGCAGCTGATGAGCAACTGATGGCCTCAGTGGAGAGCAGTACCAGAGAACAGCACAGATGTTTAGCAGGTAGCAGTGCACTTATCAGTGGATATCAGTATGGATGGTGAACAGATACCCAGCGCAAAGTGTCACACTACTGTGATGCTGACAGTGCAGCTCTGCAGTGTCCCTTCTGCTTTGTTCACCAGGCTTAGTACTCAGGAGGTCACCATAGGGCTACAGCAACCCCATGGGGTGGTGATTCTGCCTTAGGAGCACATGGGGCCCCTTAACTCCTGGGGAGCAGCCCAGAGCAAACCTCCCTTCCCTGGGCTCCACCAAGAAGTCTCATGCTTGCATGTGTGGGACCTGTGCTTCTCCAGGACTGTGGGGCTCATGGGTGTCCTTCTCCTGAACTGCAAGATCATGGAAACCACCAAGCCTGCCTTTTTGAGGAGGTGTTTCATGTTCTCCTGAGGCTCTCATATTAAGTAAACGCCAGCTAAACAGTGCATGCAGCCTCTAACTACTTCTAAAGAAATAGGGAGGTATCACGCAGTTGAATTAAAAAAGTAAGCAGTGTGGAAATATCGGAAATAACAGGGATTTTGTTACTGCATGGCATTTGGTAATGATCATTCAAATCAACAGTCTGATTAATGCACAAGTCATTATTCATATGAAAAATAACTGTTTGAAATTACAAATTTGGTGGCTTTCTAATAGTACATGTATACAAAATTCTCTGTACAAAGTAAAAATCAATTATGCCCTTGTGAACTATAAATTACTGAATTTTGTCCAAAAACAGACATAATGTAGAGTCAAACTGTATGCTTCAACTATCATTTTATAGCTTGTGCCCAGATTTAAACCCTGTGTATAGATTTACCTACTAATCTACTAATATATCCTAATATTAAAAACAATACTTCCGAAAAGGCAGCTCAGAGACTGCCTCTGCCTCTTGCAAACACCCATCACAGTTAAATCTTAGCAGTGTTAACCTCCGAGCTTAATTGATTACAGTGAAGATTAAAGTAGACATATTTCAACTCCAAGATTTATTGGTTACTGTACCAAAGATAGGTTTCTATCACAGTAAGGTCAATAAAGACTTTCCACACTTGCAAACAGCAAGGAAATACAATATAATTGCACTTCAGAGTTAGATGAATATCAGTAAAGAAAGAACTGTGAATCTATGCAGCTAGCAGAAAATGTTAGAGGTTCAAAAACTGAACAATGAATTGAAAGAACTACAGAAAAAAATTATATCTATAAATTGCTTGTGATTTAGAGCAAGCATGAAGCAAAAAGGTTGAAAAATAGCTTTTCACAAAAGCATTTAAATTATCTTGTTGTTGAGTTACTTCTTAAAATAGCATTCCATTTTAATATTAAACAACATTATAGCTTCACACATTGTAAATAATCAGGATGACTTTTGGAAAGCAAAGAAATGTTTATAAGCTTTCTGTTACTTCAATCTTGCTACAGTGCATTAGCAACCAAGATGTATCCTTAATCAGTCAAGGAAATTCCTTCAGGAAAAACCTACCTGAAAGTGGTTTTGCAGAAGCAGATTATTAAATTAGTTCCTTGCCTGTCTCTCAGAGGCTCCCAATGCCTTCATCTGCTTTCTGGGTCTTTGCTGCAAGTAACTGAGAAATATGTCTGTGGAAAATTTAAGAATTATTGGCTGTGTTTTGAATACATCAGTGTGCATGTGTAAAAAACACTGCCTTGTGTCAGGGCCAAGTTGGCTTTTTCCCAGGATAGGAACAACATAGGATATATACACCCTTAAATGCCCATCTGATGGAAAACACAGTAGGACAACAGGACGGATGAAACTTTACAGATGTTCAGATTGTTTGAAATTATAAAAGAAGAAGAGAGGGGAAGGGAAGGGAAGGGAAGGGAAGGGAAGGGAAGGGAAGGGAAGGGAAGGGAAGGGAAGGGAAGGGAAGGG
>JAVCKT010031928.1:0-13225 GCA_032273925.1 Rhynchotus rufescens | reverse complement strand
TTTATTAAAAAAAAAAAAAAAAAAAAAAAAAAAAGAGACACACAGAAAAGGAAATTGAACTAGAAGAGAAGAAAGTTTTTTGATTTTTAGGTTATCAGCAAAACCATACTGCCTGCCAGGCAAACTTTACAAGTTCTTCTGTTTACAGGGAGGCATAATGGACAGACAATACTAATTTAAGTTCCTCACAGTTTCCTAAAGAATCTCTTGAAATTGGTTGGGTCTTGATTGTCCTCTGAGAAATGCAAATCTTTGAAATAATACTATCTCATCTTTACTTAAAAACAAACAAATATCTGTAGTTTTACAATATGCCTAAGGCAAGTGGTTTTCCAATTTTTTTGAAAGGACTGGAAAATAAAGGAAGCAGATAAACCTGCAATATCATGTCAGTCAATATGTAAAATGCAAATGCACAAATGTGGAATTTAGAATCTTAAGTAGTAACTAATTTATTACATGTTCATATCATGCTTTCATTCTGAAAAGAATGGACAGTTATAAAACAAGGAAGGATAAGGAAATAAATACACTATATTGTTATATATTACATTTGAGTATGATCATACTGAAATATATATTTGAAATATCCTGGGAAAAAAATGAAAACTGAAAATTTTGTTTCTATTAATTTTTGGAAAGGGTTGGTAATACCTAGCAAGGGCTGGTAATTCCTGGCTGTTCACCTTGAAATGCAAGTGAAATACTCTTTAAAAGAAGCTTGGTATCCTAACTCCAGCTAGGATTGATTAGGAGGAGTTTGCCATGGAGAGGCCCACGAGACAAAATAATTTCAGTTACACGTAACTGCATGAAGCATTTCGTTAAATGTTACCGAATCACTCCGCATTAATGCTTTAATTAATGCTGAATTCCCTGAACGAATATTTCAGAGTGCACTTAGGGCTTGAGGCAGTCAACATGACTGCTGTCAAAAGGAACTGTCCTTAACAGTCATAAGGAGCTATCCTTTACAGAATAGCTTACTGGGTATCAGCAGGATGGCTTGGCCTGTAGAGGACATAGTTCCTTCAAGTCTTTTGAAGGGCATGACCAAATTGCCCATATCTCTCATCTTTGTCACAAACACAGAGAAAAGAAATAGAAAGTATTGGCATATCCTATAGTGAACAATCAAATTTTTACCATTTCTGACTGTCTGCTCTGATCTTTACCAGCAATTTCCATCACCTTGTCCTCTTGGACTATTAGCTCTAAATCACATAGCACTCAAGGTCAGTACCTCAACTCCACTGACACTCCCTTTCAAATCACAAAAACACAGGAAAAAAGGAGAGAATGGAAGGAACTAAAGGAACTATCAGCTATAGATCCATCTGCTCTATCCATTCTAGCTTTGGAAAGTATGTTTCCCAAATCGCTGTTAAAATTACACATATACCCCTAGAAGTCTGCATCTGTAATATTCTTACTATTAAAGTAACTAATATAGTTAGATATGATTTAGGCAGCATAAAACAGTGTTAACTTTACCTTTCTGATTTATTCCTCAAAACATTAAATGACAGTCAGTTAAATTTCAATAGTGCCTCTCAGGCATAAGAATGAATGTAGGATTTCTGTCTCACAAAGATGATGTTGTCCCTGCCATTGACATTCATCTTACAATCACAAATTAATCTTCCCTTTTGTATCGCTTATTGCTATTGATTCTTTTTCGAACAAAATTTTGACCCCTTTTAATAATAAAACTTTAATAAGTCAGCTTTATAATATGTCCAGTTACTGTATAGACTGTTGTCTGTCAGTCTGTTGACAACTGGCTGTTTTCAGGTATTACTGTTGTGGAGTTTTGCTGATTGCTTCTTATTTTAAAACAGGACAACCCCTTAATTTAAATTTAATCAGGTCCTGAAGGATGCTCAAGTGTTCCTGAAAACAAACCCTCCTAAGCTCCAGATTCATAATTGGTTTTTCAGTGGGACTCTCTTTCATCACAAAGACATTAGCTGAGTCCACTATGTACCATCATGAATTTTTGATTACGTCATTTCCAGTTTATCAATATGCCTTTCTTTTCCTTTTAGAATAAGCATTTTTTCATATTTTTTTAGTTTTTCAATCCTTCTTGAGTCGAGTTCTAATGTCCAACTTCTACATAGACCAGCTGTGAGGGAAACAGGCTTCCACAGAGAGACAGAGGGGGAAATTCCAAATAACATACAGCCAGGAGAAAATACTCTTTCTTTTTGATGGTGAAGACTCATCTGTGATTGTGCCTTGCTGATTGGAACTGGCATTGGTGCCCGTTTTCCTGCAGAATTAATAAAGAATCTAAGCCAAAATGTCTCTGGGAAGACAAGGTAGCCCAATCAGCTCATCTTTACATGAACTGTGTGACAAAAAGCAGCTTCTGAAGCCATCTCAGCAATTACCTCATTTGCCTGCATTTTCTGCCAAGGAATAAAACATTGCCACTGGAAAATATCTTCCATTGCCTAGTACTTGCTGCTTGGATTTGAATCTAAATACAAAGAAGCAGGACGGGGTCATCATTTCTGAATAAAGTTGGTCAAAAGTGTCAAATGGGGCTTATATAAAAATTGAATATGGGCAAAAAAAAAATCCCTCTCTTCAGATGAACTTAATACACTGTTGAAAGAACCTCCAGTACATTTGTCAGGTGGAGTGAACCCAATTCTCTGTTTTATGCAAAAGCTCAGAGAATGCCTCTCCTTTATACAGCCAATCTGTAATGCCACAAATCCTGTTTGTTTCCTTCAGCAGCAGAGGAGGTCAGTCCAGGAGAAGCTCTGAGGCTGTCCTGGAACTGCCACAAAGCTCCTCTCAAAAAGTGCAAGATGCCATGAAGTTGTTCTCAAAGTAATAACAGGAGCTAAGCAGAAAAATTGGAAACTGTACCCATCTGACATCATACTACAAATAATATCATAAATATATATATATATATATCCTGCATTGGAGAGGAAGACAGGGTTTGCACTTGAGAGTACGCTGAGGGACTGTACCCAAAGTGCAGATATCTGGGCACAGTTCCCAGCTCTGGCAGCACCATTACTGTGACAATTGGGAGAGTCCTGTGAAGTTCTGAGCATCATTCCCTTTCCTTAGGAATAGGAGTATCCACAAATTCTATTTCTTGCAATATTACTTCAGAATATAAACTCTTCCTGTCCAGAAGCTCCTTGCAGTGTATATATACAGTGTCTAACATAGCAAGGCTCCAGTTGCTGCTGGGTACCAGATCTAGCAGAAGTATAAGAAGTTACTGTGCATGCCAGACAGCAAGAAGAAAAGACCAACTTCTCACTTAAGCCCCTCAGATGAGTTAGATTTACTTCATCAGTGATTATGGGACATAATTTTTAAAATATGTTTCTAGTATCTATCTTGACATCATAAATTCACCTGATTTCTTCCAGTCACAAGGTTTAATATGCATGTCAACAAATGATTAACTCAAAAATAAATTAAACCTCCCTCTCCACCTGTTGTGATTATACGGCTCAAAAGCAACTAACATAATGTCCCAGCTAAAATATTTGTTTTCTAATTAAAGAGAATCATATTTCCATCACCTACAGGTGGAAGCACTGCTGTGCAAGAGCAACACAGATTCTGTATTAATAAAGTCCTTTTTGACTTGGTTTTATTAAGATTCATCTAGCCCATGCTTAGTGCTCCAGCACTAATGAACAACAAAAAACAAAGAAAAATGGTAGGTAAGAGTACAGAAGGGCAAACTGACTTTGGAAGCAGGCAACCAAGACCTGATCCTAACTCTATCCTCCCGCTGTACCTCACGCCCAGGGGACTCTGCAGAAACCCCTGTGCCTGTCACTGTCCCACACCTCATACAACGCCTTAGGAGCCCAATCACAAGCAATATTTAATTGATTAATATAAATTACCCACCACATGCTTGAGAGATATTACAGGTCTTTCTCTAATAACAGAGGATAGGAAACATCTGCACTGAGCTGATAAATTGTCCTCTTGTCTGTTTAGGAGAAAACAAAAATTATTATTAAAGTCATTGATTTTAAATAAAATGGTAACAAGTAAATAACTGTGTAAAGTGTCCTCTACTTTCAAAGGCTTGAAGGGTTTCTAGCCACATTGTATTGTTTTTCTTTGCTTACTTATGGGGATGCTGTGTCAAATCAGACACGATGCAATGAGACGTGACAGAACGGTGTGACCAAGCACAATATGACACTGCAACACAAATCCCTATGAACACACTTCTGCCCTTCTCTGGTACCAGACTTGATGCTGGAGCTGTTTGCTTTGTTTTCAAAAGAAAAAAAAAAAAGTCATATTCAGTCTTCCTCAACCCATTGCCCTGTACAGTGAGATGATAAAAACATTTTGAAAGTGTGCTGCAAATGCATGTAAAATAGTGCACATGAATTGAGAAGACTTCAAGGCCTCTATCTTAAATAACAAGATAGAATAAGGACAAATACTTTCCCTTTTATTAATAATCCTTTTTTTTTCTTCATTTTATTACAAGTATATATATAAACAAATATACTACAGGTACTGAGCTAGATTTTAAAAGCTATTGATTGGCCTTGGCTGCATTGGTATTACAGGGCTCTCCCTCATTATTTGCAGCAGGGATAAAATGCAGAAATTATCCACAAAGACAGGCACCCACTCTCCATTGTAAAAAAGATTTTCCAAAAAAGAAGCAGCACTGCAATCCGAGCACTGCAGATTTACAAGGGCAAAGAAACATAGATTGCACATACCAGCAAGTCACTTCTAATGCATGGTGCAGTAACTCAAGGACAGACCAGTGGAACAAGGGGGAAGGAAAGTGCTTGAGGTGGCCGGTTGGGAAGCGATCCTGAGCTAGCAGTGACAGCGACCCGTGCCGCCGGCCAAGCAGGGTGCCGTGGAGCACCAACAGTGCAATGAGCTCTGCAGGGCTCTGCACTGCAATGAGCTCCGCTGCATCCAGTCTGCACGGGTTTGCGTGCCCAAATCCCACCCAGCCAGGGTGGCTCCTACCTGCCAACGCTTCCCGCTGGCTTTTGAGGAAGGAGCTGCTACCTCCGTCCCCTTCAGCCCCTTCTCCCTGTCTGGGAACTTGGCACTGCAGGGCCCCGCTGCGAGGTCGGGTCGCAGAACACAACACTAAGATACAGGAAGACACAATAAAAATATAGTGGAGAACACTTTGCTCAGAAACCCTAAATCTGAAGAATTTAAATACTCCATAGCTACAGAACAGTAAAGAAAAAAAAAATGAAAAAAGAAAAAGACTTTTTTCAGACATGAGGCATCAGTTATACAGAGCAAAGAAAGGAAAAAATGATATGACACTAGGAAAGAAAGAAGATCTTACTGCACTGTGGAATTTACTGGATTCTCCTTTCATCTTTCAAAGTCAAATAATTGATAAGTGATTCACAGTGCTGTGAACTGAGAATATCAGTACATTCCTGTCATTGTGTCCTAGCGCGGAGAGAGTGAAGTAGCAAGCTGAGATACATCAGCAAACAAAGCCTTTGTTTACTGGCGGTAAAGGTTACTGCCAGAAGCATTCTTACGCCCAAAACAGAAATGGCCAGACATTAGTTACACGTAGTCACACGAGGACATGGCTGCAATCAGACTATTCAAAATACAAGCACTTTCTATAAGTACTAAGGCATACCTGTAACTCAAGTCCATCAAATACACTAAAGAGCAGAATTTATGGTCACAGTCCTCAAGTCAGGGTTCCACTCTCTTATTAATTGTGCTTTAGAGTATAAAACCTCAATTTACAAAAGAAGCGGAGGATTTAAAGTCCTTAATCATTTTCATTGATGTCATCTTAACCTCAACATTTCTGTGGAAAGGAAAAGTCCTACCAATGCACAGCACTGTCACAGAAATCAGCAGGAAATTAATCATATATATGCTAGAACTTCAGAAGTTCAAATGACATTTTTATACCTATGTCTCATTGGAAAGTAAGAATTCTACTCCTAAAGTAAGAAAACTTCCTATCCATGTTTTAAACTGGATGTCCTACACAAACCTCCAGCATTTTAAGACTCATGAATTTTGGTCTCGTGTTACAAAGAGCTCCTACTATATCTTAGCTAGTTTTTCAACATCTCACTATTCTTATATATGCCTGTGTTGTTCCCCTATTCAGTCTCCTTCCTGAAGCAAAAAGGAATTCTCGTCAGCTTTTGCTTATATACAAGTACTTCTATGCCCACAATACAATGATTTGTGTTCTCTTTTTAGTGAGGAGTGGGACTTTTGCTGTGTTGTTACTGGAGTGGGATAAGCAGGGATTAACGCCACGTTCAAAGTTAGCTCGACATCAAATGGCACTGGTGTAATGCTTCTCCGTGCCCTCTATGCAACTGAACATCCCCAAGAAATACGGGACTGTTTGAGCAGTTCCCAAAGGAACTGTTCATCAAGCAACCCTGACTCTCCCCACTTGAGAACCTGTGTTTTTGGTTAAATAAAGAAGTTAAAACTTACCATATTTACAGATTCCAATGAGGAAGCAAATCAGCAATACCCCAAATAGCACTGCCAAGTGACACAGACGCAAAAAATATTTGTATATACTATTTGTATTTAGTTTTTACTATGATTATTGGTTACAGCAACACACAGTGAGAATTCTATGAAGTAAAATTGAATCTGCATTATGATATACTGAATACCAATCATATTGTGTAAATACTGCTGCACTTTGCCATTTCCTTGGAGATGAAGACAAATTCTTCCAATCTCACAAGGGGCAATAAAGATTATCAGGCTCACAAGTCTGAGTGCTCTGCATCTATTCCTTGCTGCTACAGCATATACTCATGCTCTTGCTCAGCAGCCAATTAACTCAGCAGCCCTTGGGAAAGAACTTCTCTCTGCACAAATGAACCTAAGGGCTCTAGTCTCCTTAATATACTTTAACATGAAAAATACCTTAAAGTTAATGTTAAATATAACTTTATTAACTGTTTTTATGGCTTTTATGTTGTTTTCCATCCAACCATATTGCTACAGTGGCTGCACATTATGGAGTGCCCCTGACAGAGACGGTTTGATGGACACATCAAGGGCAAAACTTTATTTAAACTCATCGCACCGAAACTACGTATTAAAGGCACCTTCATGGGAAGGTGCTCCATGAACAGAGCTACACAGAATTTCCCACAAGCACAATGAGAAAAGCATGCCCGTGTACCTCGGTCTAAATGCCAGAATATTGAGGATCCACATCTCCAACAGCATATGAAGTCATGTATGAAACACACAACTTGAGCACACAGATTTCATGATGCACAAACTTCTTGGGCAGCCCATTACATGGGCCAGTTTTGCTTAGGCAACATTTATCAGATATGTAGACAAAGATCACTATTGGAGAAAACATAGAAAGCTCTCTGTCAACAATCCTCAGAAATCTTATTATGCATAAACATAGATAATCTGGGAAAAATAACTTTTCCCCAAGCAAAATAGTTTTATACCAAATTATCTTGGTGTAAAGATTGCAGAACACCAACAAAAGGAGACAATAAATTCTGAACAACAGCCTCATCATATTCTGTGGGAACTTCTGTTTTGAAAACCAGGGTGACTTGAAAACTGGTCCCCAGGGACTGCCATTGTTTGTAGCTGGCAGTGGACTGCACCGATTGCTTTTGAGGGGTTGGTTATCTGGGGAATTGGAAGAATCCACACCAACTCTTTTCCTCTGTGACATTCCAGTGAAAAACACACAGTTAACAGCTAAAGAAAATGACTGTGCTGCCCTTTGCTAGACAGGGTGGTTGGAGAAATAGAAGTAATTTATCACACGTACCCTAAACACACACACGTAGGACGTAAGCCGTATTTCATTTCTCATCCTCTGCTGTTACCTTCCATTCCTCATGCAGTTGCTGTGCACTTCTTGGGAAATTCCATGACAGCACCAACTTCTCCTTTCAGAGTTCCCTAACTCATATCTCATCCTGTCTCTTCCACTTCTGAGCATCTTTTGTTTCCTCTCTCTGCAGTTCTTAGGTCATTACCCCCACTGACTCCTGCCTACACTTTAGCCCTCTTCATCATCAGCTCTTTCTCATGCTCCACAGCACTTCATTAGTTTCTTCAAAAGCAAACAAATACACAGCAAAGATTTTTCCTTCTATTTGAGCTTTGATTTTCTCTTTTGACAGCTGCTTTTAATACACAAAGGTATCCTTTTCTCTGCCTTCCCACATTTGTCCTTCCTTCTTCACTTCCTCTTGACCATTTTTCCTCTCTTCCAGCCTCAAGGATTCTTCATCAGTATATTAAACCATAATTTGGCCTACCCAATCTTAAACAAAAACAAAAAATAAGGACATTTACTCAGTTTCACTTGTCTAACTACTATCCTGCTCCTTTTTTTTTTTTTTTTGGTCCCAAAACAAGCTGTTTATTTTTGCTGCTTATACCTGCTATGTCCCTTACTATGCTGCACTGTCCCTTCAGCTTTCATCTTTGTTTTCTTTTAACTATGTCACTAAATCTCCATCTTATTTGCTGTCTGGATCTTGCAAGATGCAGAAATTGGTCTGATATTCTCCAACAATCCAGCTGATGTCCAGAAAGATTCCTGTAAGCAGTCAACACTTTGGAGAAGGAGACATGAAACACACTTACCCATCCCTCTCTTGCTCCTTCCCCAAGCTCTGCATCTCTGGTCATAGCACTACAAGTTCTCAAAAGTTTTACCTAAACTAGGACACCCAAGAGTGCTTTCCATCAGCCACGTTATATTGGTGCTTTATCCTCATTTTGATTTCACAGCAGAGGCACCACAACTGCCTCCTCCTTCCCTAGGGAGAGGGCAGGAACCACAAGCAGAGCAACATGAGCCCAAGTCAAACCAGAATGGGTATCCAAGGTGCAGCCTGAGAACAGAGGTCACAGCTTTCATGTTTGCTCTCAATTATTAAAACCACCATGACACTAACCTGCCTTTCAGTTACCTCTTTCTGGACATACATGCAATATAAACTATGAGATGATAAAAAGAACATTCATAAAATATTACAGCTGGCTGCCATGCCCTTTGAATAAACACTTTTCTGCAGTTAAAACATATATTTAGGTTATAATCTAAAGCATATATTTAAAATGACATAGGTATAGCACTATCTTATAGCAAACCATAACCTTCACTATTAGGTCAGCTTCAGCTGAATGATTTAAAAAAAAAAACTAATTCATAAAAGCTGTTTAAAATATAAGTATCATTTTGCCAGTAGTCACAAATTTTAAATAAGTTATATTCTTTGCCTTTCAAAATATCTTTTTCTGACCCCATTTCATCCCAAATACTCAAATAATTTGAGCCAGTATTAATCTAAATATACATGCCAGAAAAATTAATGCATTAGCAGATAATAGAAGTCCAATGTATCTCAAATTTAAAGAAACTGTTCTCTAGAGTGATAAAATTCCAGCAACCACCCACAGCTAATTTATTTTAGATGTATGTACATGGTTCAAAATTTGTAATATCCCAGCAGAACAAGACAATCTTAACCTTGACTGGATTATTATAATTTCCAAATTGGTTGCCCATCTTGCTTTGTGCCTTAGGGAAGTTTGTATCAAATGCATTGTTAAAGTAGATAAACCTCTGGAGTGGGATTTGCTTTGGTGAAAATGATTAAAAATGAGGAGGGCATTACTGCTTCAGTAATGTATTTTTAAACTATACAACTGACAGCTGTAATCTTGAGTAATTGACTGAAGCATTTGAGCACCTGAACTGCTTCTCTCATAGTCTCTCTTCCCTGGACATGGAGGTAAGGCATCATGAGTAGGCAATACAGTCATTCTGAACCACTGCACACAAATACTACTCTGTAAAATACTTCATGCTACTGATTTTATATCTTTATGTTGAACGTATTCAAACACTAAGTGTACTGTGTACTCTATGCATACAAAATATTTTTGATAGGCTGTCTTTCTCCACATTTACATGTGCTAGCGTTGACTTTGAGGGCTTGCTTTGCTCTGACAGACACCAATATCCCAGGACTTTCTGCTGGCCTCACAGGATGCCTCTCACATGCAACAAGGTACTCGGGAACAATCAGTACTTCAGTGCCCACACTTGAGCTTCCCTCATTCTCACTGCTGTTGTTGAAACTAGCAACTGTTACGCAAAAAGTTTCTTGGCACCTGAACATATATACACATGTAAACACATTCCTCGTAGATTCACAAGTTACAGAGTTAGAGAAATCTGATAAATTCAAATGTCCACAGTTCTGAGAGGCTTTCCACATACGCGTAAAAGGATTTTTGCTTCTTTTAGTTGGGGAGAAAGAGAGACTTGTTTTTTAATTAAACAAACCAATTTCATGTTTGCTCGTTCATATCAGCAGATGCACATAACTGTCAATGTGACTAAGAAAAAGCATCATTAGAGAAGTGTTTCCAACCCACTAGCATTATACTGGTGACTATCATTTAAATATATCAAATTCCATGCTGCAAAACCACAACTGGTTGTTCCAGCAACAAGGAGCACAAATGCAAAAGGACAGAGTTTGCCATCTGCCCTCATGAGGAGCAGGCACAACACAGAACCATTTGAGCATGGCCTTGGAATCACAATGCGTCTCCCTCAGCACCAAGTTAAGCCTATGATTCACAGGACATTTATCTTTCCCTATCATTTGTGTTTGATAACACAAGCTTGCCCAAAATACCTGGGAAAGGAAGCATATAAGGTGAAGACACCACTTTGAACACGGTGAGAACTTCAGTAAGCCTGAATCACCAGCTGGGAATCTCTTCCCATGTTCCCAGTTCAAATTTATACAAGGCCATCTACATGGTAATTTGCTCCCATTAAATTTTAAACCACATCACCTAAAGTAGTGCAAGCAAATATGTAGAACTTGTAATTTCCATTAATGCCAGACCTTCAGTGTAACTCGATTCAATTATGAGCAGTCTTTCTCAACCAAGTCTGCCCACCATGATTCATATCACTTTAACCAATGAGTTACACAAAATTGTGAAAATGCAAATTTGTGTGTAGACATATCCTATCTTAACTTTCTCATTATCACTCAGAAAATCAGGATCAGGAAACACAAAAGTATTCCCAAATGAAGGCTTCTTACAGTGCTTTGTCAATGACAATTTCTGCAGAGCAAATTGTGTTATATGCCTTCACTATACAATTTTATTGCTTTTTATATATCTTTATATATATATATACACACACACACACACATATGTCCTCTCAACAGTTCTTTGTAACATGTGCTTTGAATATATGCAGATAAGGTTTTAACACAACTTCACCTGAAAAAAAGCAATTGTAAGAATTAAAGGTCTTTTTGTTTTCTTGATTCCCTCCAACAGTCACAAAAGATTGTCCTCACTGGAATTCTAGGAAGGAGAAGAATCTGTTCAATGCCAGGATATACTTACGGTCACAGAGATTATGTCAACATTTTATACTTATAAGGAACCATACATTAGGCTCAGTTTCTAGGTTTGATTAGTTAGATGTGCATACTTGCCCATGCATGAAGTATCCCAAGACACATTGGAAAGTTGAAAGAATCTACCCTGGACAGTGTTTTGTAACTCAAATCCAATCTGCAGAACAAGTAGATGAGATAAAAATCTTGAAAAGGAAGAATCTAAGAGAAAATAAATCAATATACTCTTCCTCTCATGAAAGATTTGAAATGAGATACTTGCTCTCTTAAGAAGCTCAAAAAGGGGCCAGAAGATGTTAACAGAACCCAGTGCTGAAGCCAATAGCATCATCAGGTGTCAGTGCCATTTCCTTACTGCTGTCAGTTTCTTCATGATTTATTTTTATACAGTGTTCTCTATTTTTTAGAGATGTTTATTTAGGCACAGGTACTTCAGTGATGATTATATTTACATGAATGTAAATCCTCAGCTTGAATTTATAAAGCGTTTTCAACCCTGATACATATATATATATATTCTCATTTCGCACATACTATGGTATTGCAGGACAAAAACATCCTCACAAACTGTGCATGTGGAGTATCTAACATATTTTAAAAGACATAAAACCACTTCCACCACTGCACATTATTGTCTGGAAAAGTTCAATGGGAATAATCCTAAATTCTTTTAAGTTCTTTGCAACTCTTCATGATAAGGCTCTTTATAAAAATCTACAGGTAATACTGGTTTTCAGATAACATTGGAGGCAGCCAAATAAGTTACCAGTGAGGAACTGAGAAGAAACAGACCCTGTAAAGAAGAAAACCTGTGAATGACAGTGAATCTAAGTTAGTGATGGCAAACTTGAAGGCTTATTGAAAACCACAACGAGCTTGATGGAAACCAGAGTAGGTGCAAGTTATCTGTGGCAGCCTCTGACTAAATAAAAATTTTATCTGTATAGTATTTAAGAGCTTATAAAGATGGTGTAATGTGGTGGAATAACCAAGAGAAGTAAACACTGGACAAGAAGATCCATCTTGAAGGATATACCTGACAGCACCGGGACATGAGAAACAGACTGGATTTCCTTTCTGAGAAAGGACCTGGATTTCCCTATGACAATATGCAAGACAGATCAAATCTCATGTGGTAGACATGGAGTTAATTCGACATCTCATGTAGATTTTGAGAGTAAAGTTACCTCTTAGGAGACAAAGCAGCATCACTCTATTCATGCTTTGAAGTGCTCTGACAAGTCAGAGCAGCTCCTCAGTCTCACTGTAAGGATTATCTCACCCAGCTTTTCCTCAAACCAGTAGCAGGAGAACTAGAAGCAATCTTTCATCCAGCAGGTCTGACTGGTGAGTGGCAGCTGGACCTCGGCCTGCATGCAAAATCAGGCCTTCCCAAAAGAAACAGGTATCTTTCAGAAAAACAGCTAACCTCGATGAATTTCTGGTGACAGAGAATACACCCATCGAACAGGGAATGCTCCAGCGTTTGGTTATCCTGACTGTTGCACATCAAACACTGACTTTCTCTGCTTGGCTCTGTATTCATCTGTTCTTAAATTCAACTGTCAAATTAGCCTTCAAGGTCATACTGAAAATCCTTTTCAGCTAGTCTATCAGCTGGTTACCCTTTAAATTTATTCACAGAATCACAGAATGTTCAAGAGTGGAAGGGACCCCTAGTCCAACCTTCCCGCTCAGGCAGGCACACCTAGAGCACGTGGCACAGGGCAGCATCCAGGCGGGTTTTGAAGACCTCCAGAGAAGGAGACTCC
>JAVCKT010031927.1:16721-43327 GCA_032273925.1 Rhynchotus rufescens | reverse complement strand
TTTTTTTTTTTTTTTTTTTTTTTTAATGAGTGTTACTCATTCTTGTGTTTGTCCCATTCCTTTTTGGTACTTTCAGACCATGTCCTCACATGTCTCCTGAAGTTTCATTCAGTTTTTACAGTGATCTCTCTCCGTTTTCGGCTCTGGAGGGTCACGGGCTGTTGCTGCCTGCTGTTACTGCTGGCTGAGCAACACGCAGACCGAACTGTGCTTCTGTAATAGAAAAACAAGGATTGTGAGTTCCCGGGGATGGCTGTGCTGGGCGCCAGCGCGGTGCTCGCGCTACCCACGGCATCTCTGCTCGTGTCTTCAGTGGCAGCGCGCCCTGAGATCCACGGCCTCTCTGATTCATGAATCAAGATATATTGTACCAGAGAGAATGAGCGCCTGGGGGGGCGAGAAGAGGGCTTTGATCTCGCTGTGCTTTTGAAATGTGACTGTAGAGTCTGAATTAGATTGTAATCTCTCTGGGGCAGGGACATCTCTGCACTGCACAGGCTAGCGGGCTTGGGGTGCCATGGCATCAACTGCAGAGGTTGAGTAATGAGCAGTGCTCATAAGCTCTGTCTCTTGACCCTTTCCCTCCCCATCCTTCCTGTGACTAGGCATTTTGCAAGAGGCATTTTGCCTCTTGCCCCCACTCCCCAGGGGGAGCAGGTGGATCCCCTGTGCTCCCTGATCCTAGCAGGGTTCTGCTGCCCAGGAATTGCCAGGGTCCCAGGGAGGGCCTTGCAATGGGGCAGCCACGTGCAGGAAGCTTCCGGAGCCAGCCACAGATCTTTCCCTGCCCCACTGTGACTGCAGAGGAGCAATTCATCCTGGGCTCATGGAATTTGCCTTGTCTTAATTTGACTTGAAGCACTGAAGTGGGTATAGGGAACCTGGGGGTTGAGTTGCTGGGCTGAGCTGTCCTAAGCCCAGAAGATATTCCTTTGGAAATTCCTCTCCCTTTTCCTCTCCCCTCTGCCCCATTTCTAAAATGTGGATTTTTTTTTCTTTCATGTAAACCAGCTAATGTCTGAAGCCCAAGACCTTCCATGGGTGATGTGCACTGAAGCTGTCCTCTGTTTCTCTCCAGGACTGCTCTTTACTCGACTTTAACAGTAATCTCACGTATAATGATTTCACCAAGCTTTTGTTGTCACTGCTACTAAAACACCCCGTTTAATTCCCTTCCATTGTATTTAAGTGGAAAACTTGCCATATCATTGTAGGGTAAGCAGAAAGGAGGGATACTCAAGGCGTAGCTCCTTTTTGTGCTTCTAAGTGGACCATGTTTAGAGCTGATGATAGAGCTGTCCATCTCCTCCCAAACTCTCTATGTATCTCTGTCTTCTTTTAGACCAAGTGGTGATCCTCAGCAAATGTGATGCAGCTGCCAGAGAATTTGTGTTTCCTTTGATGGTGCATTTAATGTGAGATATGGGTTTTATGGGATTTTTTTTCCTGCTCCTGGTAGTTGAGGTGGATTTAAGGATAGGGGCTTCCTTAGTCTTCTCAGTACCTGAAAATGTGCAAATTTTTTTTTAGTTGTGATCCAGAATCTGCTGCTCAAAACTCTTGGGACGCGGGGTCTCTGCATCCCAGCTGTGAAGCGAAGGCTTTTTATCTAAAGGCAGCCTCTGAAGAGGGAGAGCAGGATGTGCTCTGTGGTTATTTGAACTGAGAAATGTAGTCCTTGTGGAATCTGTTTTGAGTAGAGCCATTTTCCCCCTGAGTCATGATAAACAGGAAAAAATTCCCTTGGAGCGCTTTTAAAATAATCGCTGATTTTAGGGAAGGTCATTCTGAGAGAAGCAGAGAAGGCACCTTTTTGGTGACCCCCAGACTCTTAGGGGTGTAGGTGAGACCCCAGCTCAGTCGTCCATGGTTATCTCCCTCCAAATCAACATGTGCTGTCCCTCCTTCCACATGGACTGCTGAGCAGCCTCCCGAACACTCAGCTAGTTATCCCAGTTCCTCACCTGGAAAGACACATGAATGGGGACAAACTTCTTGTTTCCCCAGCCAGGATAGAAAAAGCCAAAGCATTTGTGAAAGGGGAGAGTTGAAAAGAAGACTTTGCTGGCAGATGAGTGGACAGTGAACCTTTCAGCCCCGTTTAACGGGTAGGTCTCGCAGAGTAGCTGGTGGCACACGTGACCTGCAGCAAGTCCTTGAGCTATTGTGTAACTTGGTGGGTGCACGCGGCCGCTGCTCATAATTAATCATTTAAGCAACAGTAAAATCAAGTGACTTTCCTGACAGGATCCAAACTGCTGACCTCCATGCATTTTCAAAGTTCGCTGGATACTGAACCTCGAATGACCCATGGATGGATCTGGAATAATAATTTTCATAATCCTCAAGTCATTATCTTAAGAGGGAACGTATTGTTCTCCTAATTAAGTCTGTCCACATGCTGTGCATCTTCCCATGCAAATGCACTGTGCATAAACTAATTAAAAGAAATATACAGGCACAAGGACTTAAACTGTCTTTTATGCAATCTCTTTAAATTACAAGGAGTCTCCCTCCTCCCCTGCACACTCTAACAAGGGATTCAGCACCATATTCATCAGGGAAAACCACTGAGCAATTTTGCATGAGAATGTGGATTTCCCCCAAATTTATTAGAAAGTCTTTGTTTTACGACATTTTTGTGAGTGCCCTGGCTGTGTGGAAGACCTTAATTAAGAAAGAGTTACGATCATTTAATAGAAGACAGTCCCTGCCCTGAAGAGCTTACTGTCTAAACAGACAAGACAGCAAAAAGCTGGAAGAGGCTTGTTTTGCTGCTAAGCAGCTCGGGCACCGAAGAGTTGAATGACTTTTTCAAGGTCGTGCAGGCAGCGCTGGGGATGGGAGCTGGTCCCACTTCGTTGCTGCAAGTACAGGACTCCCTCACCTTGAGCAGTGCACCCCAAAGACCTCATATGTAGAAACCTATTAGATCCAGCAGCTTGAGGGAGCAATTTCTCAGTGAAAAATACTGGTACTTGGTTAAGTGAGAGGTGTCTGTGAGGCTGCTTGACCATTTTTGGTAGATGTTTTGTATTTTTTCACTTTTAGGTAAAAACAGGATGCGACTATGCTATTTTTTAAAGCACACGGGACATAGCAAATGGTAGAGCCACCAAAGGAGAGGTTTGTGAGTAGAACGACCAGAGCAAAACGTGTAGCCAAAGAAGTTTGCATTTGCACTGATATGAACTATAGCACTGTGGCCATGCCCCACCTTGAGAGACTGCACAAAAGCAAGCACAACAGAGACGCACAAAATCTTTTGTGCAACTCTGCTCTTCTGAGGCAGGCAGAAGACTACCAGCTAGCAGATGAGATGGGTCTTATAGCCCCGTTGGAGACAGTACTGGATAGATCTTTTGGCTAGTGGAGAATGGAGATTTGAAAATGAATTTTGAGAAGGAACAGAGGGTTCCTTCCTTTCTTTTCTAACAGAGAATTGGAAATACAAAGCGAAAGAGGAATTTGCTTAGGTTGGTGTTGACTGTTGTCTCATTATTGAAGTGGCAGTTTTGCAGAGAGCATCCATCCCAACACGGTGCTCATTGAAGTCTGCAAAAGGCAGATAGAAGTGGAGGGTGAAGAAGAGCCTGGCTCTAGCGCTGGGAGGCCCCAGCAACGCAGTATCAGCCCCAGAGTGAACAGGCAGTTCTCTTATCTGATGTAGTCTGCCGAGCAGGGACTGTGGTATCCAGTATGATGGGAATGTAGGGGGTGGACTCCACCAAGAGAAAAGAAACCCTCCCCTCCATGGATGAGCCTTCATCTCTGAGATGCTTCCCCCTCTCCAGCCCTCATCCGGTAGGAGGGAGGATCTTTTCCCCATCTAGCGATGAGATGAAAGAGTGCCCCCCGTTTGACACTTCATGAGTTGGCTGAACCCTACGAAATGATCTTCATAAAATTCTGATTCCAGAGCATCAAAGCCTTTTCCTGACTGGTAAAAACCCTAAAAATTCCTGGAAGAACTGCCAAAGGGCAACGGGGCTGATTCTGTCAAGTGCCTTTGGTTAGAGCTTGGTTTGGTTATTTATGGGGGCCGGGGGAGGCAAGAACTTTCCAGATGAGCGGCTGAACCAAATACAACAATGATAAAAATCAGTGCAGTTATGTGAGGGGAAAAGGATGGCTGCGCCGAAGGCCGGCGCGAGCTCGTGCTGCTCTGTGCTGAAGCCCTCAGCGTGTGCTGTTGGGCACCCCGTCCCGTGCCGTGTTCCCCAGACACCTCTTCTGGGTCTGCTGTAGTGTGGCCTTTGCTAGGTGGGTTCTGGCTGTATTTAATGGTGGGTAACAAGACTCTGCACTGGCCGAGGAGAGAGCGAGGAGTAAATGCTCTCAGCTGCTGCTACCGTGGCTGGGGAGTGACCACCTGAAAGGCGTGAGGTGGCATCTCACCCCAATGAGCTGCAGCCCAGGAGAGAATCCATGGGTTTTGGTATCCAGGACCAATTCCAAGGAAACAGTGCCTCTTGCTGAAACACTAATAACGTTCCCTGAAGCAGCTGTGTCTCTTTTCAAATATTAGCTCAGACAGAATTGGTGCATGAGGGATGGAGGCTGAAAGTTAATGTATTGAATGGGTTGTATGGAAGCTCTTGAGTGAAACAGAAGGTGTAAAGATGAACGTTTCCTGGTGGAAAAGCCTGAAGAGATCTGCTCTGGCATGTGATGGCATGAAGGGACTGAGTGGGCAGAGGGACAGATTTCAAAATCCTATGGATTCTTAGGAAGTCCTGAAGTGTTGTACCTGATCTCTTAATAGAGAGCTCTTGGTGAGCTCTGCATTGCCCCATCATGTGAGCAGGAGCAAAAAACCCTCTGTCTGTTCTCCAAAGGGTTTGTAGTCTAAGAGCACAAGGGAAGACAGAGTGTAAGAGAAGGCAGAATACATGAGATCAGGACTGATCATTAGATCTTTGCATGTGTTTTACAATAGATGAAGATTTAGTAATTCCTTTAAGAAGGAAGTTTGCTTGCCATCTCCCTTAGGAGGAAGCATATTGAGTATCTGGTGCAAGTGGGAAGGTGTCTAGCAATCAGGAGAGGGAGAGATGAAATGCCTAGTGGGAAGGTTGGACAGGGCGGGAGACGGTGACTGCAGACATTTGGGGTTCCTGTATTCATGCAGTTTTGGGGGCCTGCACAGGCTGTTAATAGGCACAGGGATGGCTAATTGAATATCGTTATCTTCTGTTGGTTTATTTTTCAGGTAGTTGTTGCTGGGAAGCCTTCGGTACAGTATCAGAAAGAGCATGGGAAGTGTAAATTCTCACATGGACAGCTAAGTCATCTTGTACTTCTGTTAGACTGTTTTTTTGTCCTGCGTAGGCTTGCCTGCTGAGGAATATATATTTGCAGCCTTAAAAAGCGGTGAGGTTCAGCCTGCTAAGGCTGCTCTTCACCGCTGTGCAGCCAGTTCCAGCTCTTGGGAAGTGTAATGAAACTGCAGGAAAGTCTCCCCCAGCAGACGGGGTCTTGCCAGTTGGGCAGCTTTGTTCTGACCCCATTCTCTATCTGCATTTGTGGTCCCACCACCAGGTTGCCCTTCACCACCCAGCTATTCCGTGGAAGCTCAGCCTTGGCCATGGCCTTCGGATGTGGACTCTCCTTGCTCCGAACTCCCAGGCGAGCCCCGCGTGCAGCGCTTGGACAATTAGGCAAATAGAGAGCCAGTCTGAGGTGAGAGATCTGTTCACTCAGGAGTTGGCAGGACCCTTGTTTCTTGTTAGAGGCACCATGAGATAAGAGCTGCTATTGATATTTTAAGGTGTTTCCATCATGGACCTTTCTCTGAAATTACGGTATTTACCCACACTTTCTCTCTTAGCTTGTTGATGGAACCAGAGAATTTTTTCCCGCTGCCTCCTACCTCTGGAAAGCCCGTAGACAAAAGATGTTTTCAGACACATCATTTCCTTTTGTGAATCAAACTCTAACCCCTTAATTTTCAGCAAATAATTTATTCCAAAGGGACCATGTTGTATGTGATCGTAATTACATTTGGTTTTTAATAATCATAAACACACTTGTTTTCTAAGAACCAGCAAAACTGATTTCCAAGTCGTTTAATTTGAATGGCATGTTTTGTGTTTGTGTAGCATCTTTTCCCCCCATACACACTTCTAAAGAAAAACAAACAATGTATTAAAATAAAAAAAAAGGCAAGTGAGGGGGGGAAAAAACCTTGGAGAAGTTTAAAAGAATCTGAACCTGAAAAGGGAGGGTGGGATCAGCTAATTTGTCCCTCCTTTGTGTGGTTTATTAAGCCTTTTGTTCTGGAACGCATGGGTTCAGTGGGAAAGCGGTTTTTGATATATAATGTATTTACTTTTGCTAATTAATTAAAGCAGTATTCATATGAAAATGCCGACTGATAATGGCTTTCACAGCAACAACTGTGTTTTTTAAAGCAGCAACTTTTAATTACAAATTGACTGGCAGAAATATATAAACCCAAATATTGTTCCACTGATTTCCTTTTAACTGTGTTACTCTTGCTTGATTTATCGGATTAGAGCTTTTCACACATAGTGCGTAGACGATATTGTTTTTAATGAGAAATTAAAAGATTACCAACAATACCCATAAACCATTAAAAACACAAACTCTAGATGAATGGTAATTAGACAGAGTGATTTGAGGCTGATAAATTGAAAGCAATTAATGTATTTGTTTGGGATTCGGGAGATACTGTGTTTCGGGAGGCGCTGAAGGATGCAGCTCTGGCGCTGGATTTTGGGAGCAGGTATCTGCTCTGCCTCGGGTAGCAGCAGGGCTGGGGGAGAAGGGGCTGCCAGGGCTCCTCGGGGCATTGGAGAGGGAGAGATGGGAAGCTCCAAGAAAGGGGCTTTGTTGGGGGGACCCACTGGTTATATCGGAGCAGGGCTTTCGTGGGTCAGACCTTTTGTTTGGTTCATTATTTTTGACATTACAAAGGGGAGCTGCAAAGGAAAGCTAGGGAAGATGAAAGGGGAAAGGGAGCCAAGGACGAGTTTCTCATCTGTTCTCCTTCTTCTGTAAGGCATCTTCTGCTTAAGCAGTCCAGAGTCAGTAAGCCTGCATGAGATGCTCTCTTCGCGTAGGAAATGACGGTAGGAGGTTGTATTTGATAGTGTTGGGCTGCAGCCTCAGCCAGAGCCTCCTGGTTCTGAACTTTCTCTTATTCTTGGCAAGGCAAATGTTTCAGGATGCCCTTTCCTGAAGGGAGCATCGTCTTGTGGAGATGCCTTTTGATGCCGTGCTCCTGGTACTTGGGTCTAGAACAGAGCTTACCATGATTTCCCACCTCAGGAGAATATTTTAAGAAAAGAAAAACAGCAAAAAATCAAGTAATCTTCTAAATCAGGGTAGAAATGGCTCTTCTCAAAAATCTAAAAGAAAAACACCCTGAAAACCTAAAGTCCTATGCAACTGATCTGGATCTCATTTCAAGTTTTGCCATTTTTATTCTGAAGTCTTTTCCAAGTGTAAATTAAACAGAATGTGGAAATGAAGAGTCATTGCAAACAAAAATCTGAAACCTTTTTCCAATTTTCCCCCAAGTCAAGATATTCATCAGAATCAGCCCTTTCTTATACAATGTTTTGCTTGTGATAACTTGGCATTTCTGTTGGGGGTTGTGTTTTCTTCGTGAAAGAAATTCTTGACATGGAATACTGCAAGTGGAACTCCCTTCTTCTCTGCCATCAGCTTCTCTCTCTATTCCAATCCCTTTAGATGTGTTTTTTCCATGAGGCTTTTGAGTGCTTATCCGCTGTAGGAAGAAATGCATTATTTAACAAGGCAAGAGCAGGAACAGTGAATGCCCTTCACGTTGAACCATCAGCTGCTGGTATCTAGTTCAGGAAACCTGTTTTCATAGGAGCTGAGACTCTTGAAAGCATTTAGCAAAGTTGCTGCTGAGTTCTTCTGAAAATCTGACCATCAGATTCCTGGTGGAAGCTGTCAGACTGAGCCACAGTTCGGTGAAGCTTTGCCCTAAAAATGGTGTTCTGTATTTAAATTTAGCACCCAGTTCTTTCAGCTGGGACTGCCCAGCACACTGGAATCCAGCAGGTGCACCAGGGTTTGTATTTGCGGGATCGGGAGTCGTGTTCTCCTTCACCATGGCTTCATCCCCGTGCAGTGCAGGGCTGATCGGCTCTCCTGGATCAATATGTTACGGCTCCTCCCCATCCCACGGGAGTCAGATTGATTGTGGAGCAAAGCAGCTGTGTCAGTGGAGAGGATCTCGCTTCCCGGGAGGAGGTGGCCAGGACCTGGCCGCTCCAGCGGGCTGGCTCTGCGGAACCCATGCTGTTTTGTTGAGGCTGCCTTAAACTAGTGTCTTGGGCATTTCATAAGGTATATTTTCGTACTATACACACTGATTCAGCCATCAAATTAACAAATAAGGTTCCTGGAGGAGCCACCTGGGACCTATTGGCGAAGTCTGGATGCCAGTAAAATGCAGTTGCCTGTTGCAAAAGGGAAAAGGCCAATAAGGAAACAATAACAGAAACGCTCTATTAAAAGGCATATGGATGCAATGTTGCCGGCCCAGTTAATGAACCTGTTATATTCAGTAGTGCAATAAAATCTGAAGTAATTGCAAATGAAACTTAATGCCTTGTAAAAGAGTTCAGCTCCTTTCTTCCATTGCTGAAGCTTTTTGGAATAAAGGCGTGCTCCAGCAGGAGGTGTATGTGTGCTGCTGCACGGCCCGAGTCCTCTTTCGGGCAACGTTGGATTAACTGTGGGCGAAGTTGAGGCTGTTTCAAACATTTCAGCTGTTTGGGCCAGCTTGGCCTTCTGCAGGGCCAGGGCAGCGCGTGGAGAATTTGGCCTAGACCCTTTGCATGTGGGATCCTGCATGTTTGGTATTTCCTGCAGGCTCAGGAATCAGACAAGTGCAGCCAGGACTCTTTTGAGGTGATGACTAATTTTCCACTTTTTCTCAAGGTCCTGCCTCCCTCCGTCATGCTGACTAGACTGGTGGGCTCACAAGCTCTGGGAGAAGCATGGGAGATGAGTCTTTCTAATGTGCTTGAATGTTATGACCTGGCCTAGAAAGAACGTGCTTCTTTATGGACCTGCCGTTATTGCCTGCTGCAGGCAAATTCCATTTGATCGAGGAAAACAAGGGAAGGGCCCCATGGTTTGGCTTTCTGTTGCACGCGTTGGATAATAATGATCCTTTAAGGCACAGGAATAAATTCTGAAGTTTGTTCACACTTTATCCTCGTCGAGATTCCTTTATGTGGGTGAGGAATGCACAGCAAGATGGGATTTGCAGCACCACCATTTTCTGCTGAGGTTTGTGATATCTGTTGATTGTTTAATGTCCAGGCTGTGAGTTTAAAAAAACAAAACAAATGAACAAAGAAGAGAACTGCTCGAGATCCTTAGCTTCATCCTAAAGGCATTTGTTTAGTCCTCGTGTTTTTGTGACCTCCCTAATTTGAAAATGTGGCTTCGTTATGCGTGGAAGACTCGGAGTGCTGCAGGCAGACGCATTCCCAAAGCAGAAGTCCTGGGGTGCTCCCTGAGAAACAGCCTGTGCTTTCCTTATTGTTCTTTCCTTCCTATGCCGAAGGAACAATTGGGCATCCTGATAGTCTTTGAACCGACAGTAACTCTATTTTGGCTCTTAGTATCAGTTTGGGGGGGGGGGGGGAGGGGGGCGGAAAAAAAGGCAAATTTATTAAATTCAAAGGTGATTTCTAGAGAAAGCTCCTTCCCTTGTCCCCGCCTTGAAAGAAGGCAACCTCCTGCACACTCTGCAGCCCAGTTTTTTCCTTACAAGGTTAGGGCTGGACTCCTGGCCCTTCTTAGTTTCCCTGGTGTAGACTTGGCTCTTTCAAAGTTCTTGCTGAAATTGGTCCAAATCTGTATGCTCAGAGCCACCCACATAAGCGAATTCCTCAGTCTTGTGAGTTGTTAAGATCCATGTAAGTCATGGCATCTGTGTCTTCCTGCTCCTTGCCCCAGCTCAAGTGCAGTGTTGCAAGTAGAGACGAGCAGAAAATGTCTGTAAGGTGGGAGCCTCAGTGCTGAGGGATGAGCAGAGACACAACCTCGTGCAGGGGTATTGGGAGTCTTCAGTAACTGAATCCCGACTGTTGCTTAAAGCTGGATGCTGAGTTTGCTGAAGTCAGTGGAGAGAGTTTATGATTCCTTGCTCCTTCGAAAGGATTCTAATTGAATGGATGTAACTGTGGCTAATTACTTGTATATTGGCAACTGGATATTCTAGACTTAAAGCAGGGCTCAGCATCTGTGCAGGCCCCTAAATTAGAGTTCAGGTTCTTCAGAATTGTTCGTTTTGAAGGGCATGGGGCGTTTACTCTGAACGCTGTTGCAGCAGGAGTCAGGGGACATCACGTGCTTTAAAGCTGGGACCTTTAATCTGGGTTAATGAGAACACTATCTGTTTTCAAACCTGATTCCAACTGTAAGTGTTGAATGCTTGGAAGTCTAGCTGGGAGCAGATTTTAAAGACCCTTCCATTTCAAGCTGAACTTTGCAGGTTGGTGTCTTCCTTCAGTTGCTTTTAAAAACATTAAAATTGCACAACACTTTTTAGAACCATACATTTAGATAGTCAGAGACTTTATTGGGATTGTTGTTAAGAAGCTAAACAAAAATAGAAGATCTGGATGTTCAGATCAAGAGTATGAATGCTTGAGTTCCATTTGGAAAGCCCAGGCCAGACAATTTTCAGATCTAGATCTTGATTTGAAGCCCTCGCAAAGTTGGAGTATATGATCCCAAGCCTGGGGTTGTCTAAACATGGAAATTACTCAGAACTGCAGTCAGCAAAAATGATTATAAAGGCATTGCATAAATCCAGTGGTCATGGGAAGCAAATCTTCCCATTCAGGAGCTCTGCTGTTCTCAGGACACAGCCATTGACATCTAAAATACTGCCTGTCCCATTGCAGCTTGGATTTGGTCTCTTTGAATGTGGGCTAGATGCAAGGAATATAAAACAAAATACATGTGCAAAACCTATGTGTTTGCTTTGCAAAATCAGACTGTGCACATAGCTAATTCTTTTCGTGTTAATTTACACTTACAACACGATAACAAGCTAGAGCTTTCTTCTAACCAGGCTTGATTAAATTTGGAAGATTTCTTCCCAACAGGAGAACCCTTTCTGATTTCATGCAGGAAACATGATTTTGTGCTTTCCCTTTTTTATTTTTACTTTAAGAATGCTTTATTATTATTATTATTTATATTATTATTATTATTATGAATAAGCTAGTTTAAAATCAATTTCAACAGCTGGAATTAATTTTCCTGTTACTGACTCTTCACTTGGGCCTGTCACAGAGCGGGAGGCTTTCTATTAGCATAAACATAACTGAAAGCTCTGGAATTTGCATTAATGTACTTTTAACAAGTTGACAGTCTTTTGGCACACGCTCCTGAGATCTGAGAAGCAAGGGGAAAAAAAGACTGTATTATACCTTACACTGGCTGGATTGTAAGAAGCTGTCAGGTAAAACCTCAGGTTTCTTTTCCTAGTACAAAAATATGGGATAAAATATCCACTCATAAGCAGGTGCATATATCTGACAATTTTGCAGTCCTCACTGCTTGCCTCCTAGCTTCTGAAAGAACGTGCTCGCCGCTCACGAGTTGTTTTATTGTTATTTAATGGATGAGGAGCTAGCACAAGGGCAGGAGGTGCTGAGCTGTAAAGTATTTTGCAAAGTTTTGAAAGTGTCTCGGGAAGGCTGCAGGCTTTCCAAAACAATTCAAACCCTGCTGAATGAGTTGGAAGGTGTGTGTAGAATAAGGAGCTGGTCCTGCAAGGGCACGAGGAAGAATTTCAAGAGGACTCAGCATGGCCGTTTGGCCATCAGATTCCAAAGTAATGGATGAAGACCCAAAGACTGAGAAAATGATTTTATAAACCTGTATTCAAACCCAGTAATTAAAACAGGGTCTTTCCATTACTTTAAGCTTTAAAGGGCAAATGAATTATGTTTTGAACCTTCTTCCATAGCCACAAGGGCCAGAATTAAGCAGACACATGACACATTTGCTACCGCATGACATTGTAGTAAAGCCTTAATGGAAGGCGAACATTAGGAGAACGGGTGACAATGACATTTGATCAAATTCTGCTTGTTTTGCAGTTAGTCTGTCCAAATAGCTGAACTACAGTTGCAGCACTGTGGTGACCACTGTGCTTGTCTCCGCCTGAACTTCCGTGCAGAGGTGGCTGTAAGGGGGCTCTGTTGAGGCCAGAAGCTTCAGAGGGAGCTGAGCCCCGGCCCTGAGGACATCAGCTGTGCACAGAGAAGCTTTGTGCAGGTCCAGGGCCCTCCGTTGGGTAGATATTTGGCCTGCGTATTTGTGGGCTTGAGGTGTGTATTTAAAGAGTGAAATAGCTTTTCAACAATGATTCAGGTTAGAAGTGTTAAATATTTGTGCAAAATGTGGAAGTTGACATCAAATTTATATATATATATATATGTATATAGACAGAAAGATGTGTGTATAAATGTATGTCACATTATTCCCAGTTATAGTAGAAAAGTAGGCAGGAAAATATACTTGGATCGCAGATCTGACTCATATCAGTTGCCATGGGAATAAAAAGAATACAGAGAATTGAGGGAATCCTTTAAACTGTGGGATTTTTTTAATTGAGTTCTTATTTGACTGTTTATTTAGGCCCCACATTAAGACTAAAATGTGTGTTTAGGCATCTCCTCCTGCTGGATTCAGAGCAACTATTAAGGCTCATTTCCTTAGAGATATTGCTAATACTGGCTCCAGAACAGAGGAGAAGGAGAGGCCTGGAAGAGCCTCCCTGCTTATTGGGCTAAGCTTGTGCTGCAAAGGGAGCTTAGAGAAAGCTGAACAGCTCCTACAGTTTGGCACGTAGACACCGTGTTTGCACCTCCATGGAATCAGGGAGTCGTTATGGTTGGAAAAGACATGGTCAAACAGCTGCCAGGGATTTGTGAAGGCTAGAGCGTTGCCCTGCACCAAGAATGGTCCCTCGCACGGTTTGTCTCTTGAGCTTGGAGGGATGAAAACACGGCTCTTTCAGTCTGGAAGTTGACATGACCTCCCAGCCAGGCTGGAATGATATGACAGTACCTAGAGGCAAGAATAGGGAGTCTCAGTGCTTGGAAAAGGCACTGAAAATTAGTTGATAGCTGAAGCCTGACTGAGCGTCTCCATCAGCTCAGACCAGGATGGATCCATCTGCCATCCATCCGATGGAGCCATCCTCTGTTCCTCTTTCGCACAGAATCACATTGTCAGTTGTTCTGGAGAGAATCTTTCAAGACTGCTGTTGCAGCGCCAGTCACTAATGTGAAATTCACTGGGCCTGTTTGGTGTTTCTGTGAGGAAAGCCCTTGAAGCTGTGGAAGAGCAGTATGAGGAAGCCCTGCAGGAGACCAGCTCTGCTGGGATAGGCAGCGCCGTGGGCAGAGAACAGGCTGCAAAGGCAGAGAGCTTTGCTGACAAGACAAGTGCATATCCTTTTTGATAAAAAGAATACATTTCTCCCCCTGCACAAAGGAAAAAAAATACAAAAAAACCCTAAAACCCTCTCTGATTGTCACTCCAGTCTCTTTGGATCACATGAGTCTAGAAATTGTCCCCAAGGCCTTGCTGTCCATATGAGTGTCACCTTTGCCAGCATCACTGGTGCTGTGTGAGCAAACCTTGATGGTGCTGGCTCCTGGTCGGGCTGTGTGCCGCTCGGAGCAGCGGCAAAGGTTGTGGCCCAGGAGGACTTTGCAGTGATGGGAAGAGAAGTGTGGGAGAGGAAAAGGGAAGGGTAGTTTGGTTTAGAGATACTGTCCGCAGCGCTGATTCACAGCGCTAATCGGATCTCGGTGGCATTTGTCCTCTGGTATCTGCTTTGGGCGTCTGTCACTGTTTTTGAGAATTTATCTGTCTCATCAGAGCTTGAGTTGTGCTGCTTTTTTTTGTTGCTTTATTCAATGTGTGAAAGAGGAAAGCATTTAAAAACAAAATGGCCTTTGCTCAGAGCTCTGTTCAGTGGGCCTGGGCCATGGTGAAGTTTGTCCGTGTGGATTTCCAAGGAAGGTGGGGGCCCTGAGGGCAGTTCTCAGCCAGTATTACCTCCAGCCTTTGCTTTTGCCTCATTTTGCTATTCTAGGAGTTCTAATTTATATCTTCCTCCCCCCAGCACTTTTTTTTCCCCCTATGAGGTTGCTGTATGGTCATGTTCTTGTTGAAAAAACTGTATGTCAGAGATCCCAGGGGTGGCAGCCAGGGCCGTAATGGCAAATTGTGATTTAAATTGGCAGTCTTAGTGCACAGCATTGGAGAGAATCTACGTCTCGCCTAGTGAGTCTATGCCCATATCCTCCCACAAAAGAAACCTGATGAAGAATAGTTTGGAGAAGCTTTTATTAGAACTCACTTTCTGGCACTGCTAGAGGTGTTTGAGACACTGTCATGGAGCTCCACTCTGTCCCTTGCAACCTGACCTGCTTGGATTGAGCTAAGCAGAGCTCGTGACTCAGTAACACAACCAGCGTGGCAGATCTCCAGACCCTGCAGCAGGGAGGAAAAGGGTTCAGGTGTCAGTTGTTATCCGTCAACTGAATCCTTCACTCCAACCGCTGCTGGATCCATTAAGGTCAGCACCGCATAAGAGGGGAGCTGTCTGAGAAATGTTCATAGAGGATGTTGGCCTTGTAAAGCTTCATTGCTTCTTACAAACAGACATTAGTGGTCATTATTTGCATTTTCTAGAGGAGAGATTTTTACATATGGAAAGCAATGGAAATATTTGAACAATTGGTTAGTATCCATTTCCTATTATTGAACATAGGTATTAGGGTAGTGCCTAGAGACCCCAGATTATAATAGGACCTCACTGAACGAGGCACGGAATGAGCTCAGGGGAGACATGCCCTGCTGCAAATAGCTTCAGACCATCATAGTCAAGGCGGACAGCTGGGGAGAGGAAGAGCAAGCTCAAGGGGTAGAGTGACTTGCTCAGGGTTGTGTGCAGAATGGTCAGGTCAGGGGTGGGCTACAACACAGGTCTTCTGACATTGCCCAGTCCTTAAATACTGCAGTCTGCCCCAGCTTGTGTGAGCAAATGACAAACAAGAATAACTGTGCAGCCTTCAGAAAGCAAGTGGTAATATTGCTACAGCTCTCCCCTCAGTGTCTTTACCTTCCTTCTCTGGACGTGTCTAGCCTTAGACCCTGAGCCCTTGATGGGAGAGGCATTGGCTTTCTGGTGAATAAAGCATGGTGTTAATTTTAATTTTATTTTTTTTTGTTGGGATTGCTGGCCTCAACAGCAGGCCACAACCAGGAGCCCCTTGTTGGGGTGCACAGCTCTCACAGGCAGAACCCGCGCAGGAGCAGGGCCCCACGTTGACCTTTGAAGGAGCGGGAGAGCGTGTGTAGGGGAGCTGAATGGAAGCCCGGGTTCCTCTGCCTGTCTTGAAGCCTGTCCATAGCACGTGTTTCACTGTAATCCTCCCAAACCTGAGAACCTTTCTGTGACACTTGGTTGGCCGTTTGTTACGGTTGTCACAACAGTAAGATCATCATTGATAAAAACATCCCGTTGTCCAGAAAGGCAAGACAATAACATGGGCAAAGAGGGCCCTTCCTGCGCACCCCGTCCCCTCGACTCCTCGGTGCTCAGGAAGTGGCAGGGCTGGTCGGTGTGGCCAAAAACAAGGCAGCAAAGCTCTAGTGCAGAAGGGAGTTAGGACTGATCGGTAAGCCAGGCATGGGCGCTGAACATCTCTGAAGAGATAAGTCTCTGACGCCTGATTCTTTTCAGTCCTTTTGGAGACCGTGATAAGGAGGCGGCAGTTGTTTTGTCAGGGTTGCTTACGCTTTTTTGTGCAGCGTGTTCAGTCACTGAACTTGTTCAGATAAGACAAACATCTCAACTTCATTTCCGGAGACACATACCAGTCTTTGTACTCAGGCAATGGTTATACCAAGGATGGGCTACTGGAGACAAAACTGATGCTGAAGGACTGTGAGAAGGGCTTTCCACTGTAGCTTGGGCTTCTCAATCTCCTTCATTCCTCCTGGGCTCCAGAAGTGGGGTTCTGACCTGCCAAGTGGCCCAGTGTGTTTGGGGGGGATATTTGGTAAAGGTGCCCAGAAGGAAGCAGCGGGAGGTGAAGCACTTCTGAAAAACTGACCCGACTTGTGAGTGCTGCAGGCTTCCCTAAGCTGGGCCCTGCCTGGTGTGCATGCAGCTCCCACGATTTGCAAGTCCTCAGCCGTCAGAAGGAAACTTCTTAGCGAGTGCCTCACTCACGGCTGAAAGGCAGCCGCACGAGAATAGAAACGTGATTGATTAACGCGAGCAAAGCCTGGGCACAATTGTTTAGGGTAGACAGCGAAGGAAAATAATGTAGCCGGCTGGAAATCCACAGAGAATTTAGGAAGGTGTCAGGATGTGATAAATGCCTGAGTTAGAAATCAGTCACACTGTTACCTAGCACCTCTGTTGCAAAAAGTACTGGGACAGCTTGTGGAGCTGCAATTAGTTAGGCTTCCCTTTATAACCTCCTGCAAAGCAAGCGCATCCCAAAACAGCTTGCACGGGCGGGCAGTACTGCCTGGAAGGAGGGAATACTCTCCATTCAGTTGCCTTATGTTTTTTTTCAGCTTCGGAGGGCTCTCAAATAGCTCCTCGTCTTGCGTTAAGCTGTGAACTCTGGGAAGCATTTTCCTGAGCTGCCGTGGGCAGGTACACATGAAATAGCTGGAGCTGTCCCTGCTGCGGTGTAAGAAGGAGCCTCGGAGCAGTCGGGGTTTTTGGGGAGCGGGGCGAGGAGAAGCTGTGGCTGTGGGTCCCCCTTTCTGCTTGGGGGCTCGGTGTGCGAAGGCTCAAACAGTTTGTGCAGACGCCTGTGAGTTCAGAGGTGTTGTCATATATCTGAGCACCTTTCTTGGATGATTTCTGGTACCTCCTGTCAGGCCAGAAGCGCTTGAGCTTCTTCTGCCTTTTTGACAGGGAAGTAAATACATCTAATGGCCTTCAGACCATTGAAGGAGGTGATTGCAGTTTCTTGAGGCTGAGGCTTGGTGGAGCTGAGAGTACATGACACCGCTCCAGTGCTCACCTGAGGATGAGGCGAGTTCCCTGGAGCTTTGTGCTGCTCCTCATGAGATCCTTGGGGAAACTGCCAGCTTGCGCTGGGTCAGTTTATGCACTAAGATGCCAGTGGTTGGACAGGAACCCAGTCTGGTTTGCCCTAGACTGGGTGCCTAATTTTGCTGATGATCTGTATAAAAAACAGAGATGCTTTTTGTGTTCACCAGGAATCCTAGAGGGACAGGGACTGTCAAAATATTGAAAACTAACTTTGCTACTGTCATGCACCACCTCTGAGATCCCTGGGCAAGGGAGTTAAAAAGAAGTCTCCTTTCCTGTCTCCAACAGGTTTCACACAAAAAAATATGAGGGAGAGGTGAGTGTGTTCAGCACTCAAAGGATGTGGTGCCCGGGATGCAGGAAGCACTCGCTGGCCCCCGGGCTTGGGGACATTCCTCCCCGTGACCCTGCATGGTCGCAGCTTAACCCTCAAGCGTGCAGCAGTTGTGTCGCTGGGGCACCTACTCCCGTTTGTACCCCGAGGTGCCAATTAGAAGATACAAATAAATCTAAAAAGCCCTGCACTGGAAAGACCTGTTATTAGGTCATCTAGCACACGGCTCTGTCAGCTTAGGATTATTCAATTAACTGGAATCTAAGTCATTAGTATGGCAGGTTTTTTTTGTTAATTGCTTACTACCAGAGCAATGATTTAAGATACTTACAAATTTCATTGACATTTCCCCTTGCCAGTTGACCAGGGTCAAATATTGAGCCTTAGGCGCATGATGTTGTCTCTGTGCTATCTAGAGCATTAGAAAACCTTGTCCTAAGAGGATCTTTTTCTGGAAGGGCAGGGATGCACGCAAACCGCCTCTCCTCTCTCTCCCTGCCCTGCTTCTCTTTTGCAGCGTGCTCGGAGTTGCTGTGTAACGGTGGGGATGTGGGTCTGGAAACAGCCCAGCTTTTTCTGGCTCGGCTTCTGCCCGGGCTGGGAGGCGCTGTGGAAAGCTGTGACCTATTCCACGGCAGGCCTGCAGTGCACTCGTGACCTTGTGCTCACAGTTGTTCCCGTGCCCTGCTCACGGGCTGTGGAAACCAGAATGGAACGTTTTTAGCTGCAGGCAGAACCTTCCGATCCTGCTGTCCTGCCTCGGTGTTTCCCAGGCAGGAATGCTGCTCCTGCCTTATCCCTGTATTCCTACCGTGTCCTGGGCAGGTGCACCTGCTCTGTGACCACTCACCCCAACATTCACCTCCATTCTGGTGCCCTCTACATGCTCTAAATTGCATTTTAAGTCTTGTCCTTCCCATTCTCCGGAGGAGCTTTTCCTGATGGAAGGGCCGTGTGGAAGGCGGCTCCCGGCGTCAGGGCAGCTCGGAGTTGCCCGGGTCTTGCTTAGTGAAACTTTCTGTTGTTTGAAAGTCACATTGACCTGAGCGCTGCAGCGAATGTGTGCAGCGTCTAGTGCTGTTGTTTCGCATGAGGGAGCTGCAGTCAAATATTAAAAAGACAGCAAGAGCATTAAATTATTCGGCAACAGAACATTGTCATTCCTCCATAAAACTATTTTGACCTGTAGTTTTCTATGGAGTCCATTGCTCTTAAATGTGCAGTGAGAAAGGAAATTAAAAATTAATCTTTATTTCCATCTCAGAAGAAAACCTTAATTCTCTGCATTGAAATTATACTCGTAATCCAGGGTAATAAATTATAGTTTTTAATTGCAGCTAGTCACAGCCAATCAAATGGAGACGTCTCTCTTTCTCTCGCCTGCTTTAACTTTGCTATGCAGAAGAACTCGTGGAGCGCTGGAAAAAAATCACGTACGTTGACCCAGGCTGCTAAAATCCTGTAGAATAAGGGCAGGACACATCGTGACAAGGCTCTGCTCTCCTCTCTGAGTCACTGATTTGAGAGCACCTCGTGAAAAAGAATTGTCCCCATGTGCACAGGTACAAGGAGCAGGGTGAATTCTGCCATTTCCCCTGGTGAGGCTGAGATGTGGCATCTTGCTCAAGGTCATGCAGCGAGTCAGGGTTGAGGTAGGAGTAAAATCTTGCTCCTGGTTCAGCTGATTTGGCTCTCGGGCAGTGGCCCTTCCCTGGGCAGGGCCCAGGAGCCACGATGCCCTGCTCTGGCCCACTGACCTTCAAACCCCTGAGCTGTGATGTCCCGCCTTTACTGACGACAAGGACCATCTGTGCGAAGCAAATACTTATTTATCCTTGGTGTTTGCTGCAGGTTACCTTTGTGTTTTTTCCACATTAAAGTGTATGACTCCTTCAGCACTCCTTGTGTGTGCTTCGTGCAGCAGTCACACCTCTGGCTTCTTTTGACTGCTCTTATTTTTTTAATATTCTTCCTATCTCTTTCTGCAGCAGAGTTTGCTATGGCACAAATTGCTTGGAGGCTTTCTCTGGTGGTCTGGTTGAATTTTGCAGTTACCTTCCTTTTCATCTGGGACAATAAAATTAATGAATTAAAGCAAAAAGGAAGGTATAATGGATCTGGGTTTTAACAGGCATGTGAATCAATATCTCACGAGATCTTGCCTGAAACAATATAATTGTGCTGGGCTGAGTAAGGCTGCATAGAGAAGAAATAGGGAAAAGAAAATGAGAAGAAAGGGGTAGCAATGCTGTGAGAAAGGCTGGAAATTTGTCTGAGAAGACAAGTTTGCCTGTTTTTCAGGACCTCACCCAGTGGGTCTAATCCCAAGCTTTGCCATGGTTGGCATGAGGGCACCTCACTGCTTTTCTGCAGATCTCAGTGCACCATCGTTAAAATTAAGTCGGTGCTGCTGCCCTGCTGGCTTGTGACAATGGTGGTGTTTAAACCCGGGAGCTTCCATGAGCCGTGGGAGAGGAGAGCAGGGAGCCCTGTCAGCTTTCCTGCCCTACCACAGAAGCAAACATAAGAAATTGTCCGTTTCGTATCATTTCATGCTTCATGCCCAGGGAGTGGAAATTCTGGTTCCTGTTAGAATAGCAGGATTTCATGAATGTTTTCAGCCAGTGCTGTTCCTGACGCAAGCTGCAGAAACAAGAAAAATCAAGTAAAAGGTCTTTGTGACTGCAGAGTAAACACTTGTGGCATATAATTATTATACATCTGTTATTGGCCACCGATTTCCCTTTTTCTCAATTTGCCTGGGATTGTGTGGGAAGAGGAACAAGATTTGTCTGGCTGCTGGAAATTTCCAGTAGTGGTGGCAGGAAGGAGGAAGGACCTTGGCTTTTTCTATGCCCTAGATCTACTGTGGCATCAACTAAGCTGGACGTGTGTGAGAGCAGCTCTTTGGGGCAGTGCAATGAGCATTCAGCCTTTTAGCCCTCTCAGTCGGTGTTTGCTTTGCGTCCCAGCTATGGGAAGGGGGGGAATTGCTTCCCAGCTATGGGGAAGCGGGGGAATTGTTTCCCTATCCTCATGCTGTTCCTGCACCCAGGGACGTTTGCATTTCCCTGCTCCCTGGAGCACTTGTGCTCTCCACGGAGCTTGTCCCCGTTGCGCTGAGCGCTCTTCCTTGCGCTCTTCCTCACGCACTCCTCTGTATCAAACACTTCCCACCTTGAAAACTTCCTTGGTTAGCTGCTCATTTCAAAATCATTATTAACGTATTTGCACAGGGATTTTAGAATTTAATTAGCCTCTTTTGAACTGCTCTTAGTGTGTTTGTCTAGAGAAACTGAAAATCCCTCCCTGACTTGTTTGCTTTCTCCCTTCGCTGGCTTCCACTGGAAGGGAAAGATAGGGTTGGGTTTTGCAGCGCTCCCGCTGCACCCGGCGCTGCGGCGGAGGATAAGCGTGGGGTTTGGGGGATGAAGCTGCTGCTCCCGCCGTGCCGGGGGCTCCGCCGCGGGCGCCGTGCGAGCGCTGGCACGGGCAGGGCCGTCGCGCCCAGCAGGACGGGCTTAACTGGCAGCAGGGATTTGTGCGGCTGCTGAACGCCCAGCTCGCTCCTCATGGGGATGCACTTGGGCTGTTGCAGCTGCCCTGGCTGAGCTTGGCTCCCAGTTACCTCTTCACTAGTTTCCCTTGGGGCCCAGCAGTGATTTGAAGGTGTCCTGCTTCCCGAGGCCCGTTGGCACAAAACTCTTTCAGCTTCGCTTCTTCCAACGTGGTCCATAGCAGCAGTTCTGCAGCGAATCGAGGTGGGGTTTGCCCAAGCCGTGCTACAGCACGTTTTCCCTTTGAAGGGCTGCGCTGGGATTTGTACTTCTCCCTGGTGCTGCTTGGAAGAGCAGAGGGAGCGGAGCAGCCTGGTGCTTCTGGCCGCCCTGCCGCGGCGTGAGCGGGCGCACGCGCTCTCCTCTCCTCCCTCGCAAACCACGCTGGTTATGACCGCTGCCTCTGGTACTGCTGTATTGGTCCCAAATTGAGGAAGGATGACTAGCTTAATCACTCAGTAGTTTTGATTTCTGAAATTAAACAACCTGCCATATGTGCAACGCTGTTACTATATTTATGCCAGCAGTTATAGACAGCATCGAGGGAGCTAGAGGGGCTTCACAGCTGCAGCTTGTGCCCGTGCTCTTGCTCTGTGGACACAGATGTTTCTTCCCTGTTTTCCTAACTGCAGCCTTTTAGTCATTTCTCGTATAAAAACAAAAGCACTCAGAGCTTTCTGGTCGGGTTCTGAGTCATCACTTTGTACATGTGTCTTAAGGCTTCTTGGTGTGTGTCAGCTCCCCGTGACGGGCGGAAGGGTTGAGGGAACGTAGGAGTAATGCAGGCCCTTCCCCTGCACGCTCCCACGGCCGCGCTCTGACACGGCTGCGAGGACCATGGAGCTGCAGAAAGCCCTTCCCGGGAGCCGCCGGGCGCCCTCCTGGCTGCGTCGCTGCCAGGGACCTGCGCCTGGCCCGGCGCCACGCGGCCCCGACTGCAGGGCTCCCTCCTTCCACCCTGCGCCTTGCAGCAGCCCAGTTAACACTGCACCGGTTGATCTGAGGTTTGTGAGAGGGAGGAAGAGCAATAAGCACTGCATAAAAGCCGGGTGCTCAAGTGGAAGGAGTGTAGCCTCATTCTCTGGAGGAAGGCAGACCGAGGGATGAGATGTTAGTTGTTATTTTGGTTCAGGTAACATTCCTCTATAATCTTAGGCAAGTTATGTTTAATTTTCTAGCAGGAAATGTGGTTTGCCCAACAGAAAGGTTAAGAGATGGAGCAAATAGCACTAAGTATTTTAAAGTATTTGAATAAAAGTGACATATTTTAACATATTAGATGTGATTTTACTGAACAACTTATGTGTGCTTTTGCTTGAGCAAGTGTTACTGTGAAGCATAAACAGCAGTGTATTTTGGTAGGGTAACATATGCTTGTTGAGTAGGTGGTAAGAGAGGGTTTGTTTTTCATTTGGTTATGCTCTTTACTTAATTGGAATCCTTGGAGATTTCTTGCACAGAGAGTAGGCCTTTATGGATGTGGCAAACATATTTAATGGAAACAGAGTATTTCTGCCCCTTAGGTTAGTCAGTGCCAGATTAAGAAACCCACGTCACTCCTATCAGAAGTGTAGAAAAGGCTTGTGTCCCCAGCGCAGTGGCCTTCTGCGCTCTCTTCTCTGAGAGGGTGTAAATGATCCTGGGCGCAGGGACTCGCCAGGGCACCCTCAGGTAGCCCCTGCACCCTAACCCTCAACTTGGGCCTGCAAGCAGAGGTCATTTCCAGTGCCTGAACGTCCCTCCAGTGTGTGGAACCTTCCCAGAATCCACAAAATCCTTCAAATGTAACTGACACATGGAAACAAAATTGAGCCTACTGATAGGCAGTGACTTCTTAACTTCCCTCATTCACTTGTTCCTTGGAACAGCGTCTGTGTGTGCGGGCAGAAGGTGCTTTCATGTTTTCCACCAACTGCCGTTCGGGCTGTGGTAGTTCCAGGTGAATTAGTAGCACTTCCCGTTGCCTGGAGAGCCCGGAGCGCTGGGAGGAAGGACGGAGCTTCTGGGACCGGCAGCGCGGGCAGGAGGCAGGTGAGCGGCTCCTGACACCGACACTGTGGCACCTCGGGGAGCTCGGCCTCCCGCGGCTCAGTCACTGCCCCTGCCCAGTGCCTCTGCTCTCAGTAATGACACGGGAGAAATGATTAACAGTTGGGAAAGGCCTGAATTTATTTGCGGAGAGATGTTCTAGAAATGCAAGTGTGACCAAAAAAAAGTGCATTTTTTTTATACTTATTTAGTTAACTTTGAGTGCCTATTGGACTTTAAATGGTAAAACTGCAGTACTTAAAATAAAACTGCAGTGTCAAGGAACTTGCTGTTTATGCCTCTATGACATTTGGCCATCTCCTTTTTACTGTGCTCTTTTTGCCTGGCATCTGAAAGGGAATACAAGATATATCGATCCTGGCTTTTAGGAGTCATACTATTTATGCATCCAAATCACAGCATCTGAAAAGGGAAGATCCATATTAGAATGACAAAGAGAATAAATCGAAGCAGCTTCCCTCTCTAATGGCCCGCAGTGCTGCCTCACCAGGGGGAATGCCCTGGTGCTGTCCACCTGAATGATGCCTCCAGCACCAAGGGATTCTCAGAGCACACTATTGATTTTTGTTGCTACATTAAGCTTTTAGCCTTGCAAATGGTTTTCTTTGCAATCGTTAATATTATGAGGCGTAGCACAAGAGGTGAAACTGCTCTGGCTTCTGTGGTACAGGTACTGCCTGTGATCGCTTCCTCCTCCCCTTCCTCTGTGGAAGTCCCATTCAGCTGATGCACTGCAAGGAGAGCAAAGAGAAAAGGAGGTAAAATTGCAAGCCAGGATGGCCTCTGAACTGGGTGAGGAAAATAAAATTTTCAGCAAATTGAATGCAATGGTTAAGGTTTTTGTAGGGGTCGTGTCTGGAGCAAGGGAGTTGGAGCACAGCCCAGGGCTGGAGGTTGGGATGCTCTAGAAGATTACGTGGTTGCCTCGCATTGATGTGGGGAGGCTGCAGCAGTTCCGTGGGGGATGAGAGCTGTCATTGGCATGTTGGTGCTTATTTAAACCATGAATCTTAAACAAATGGAGTTATTGGGTAAGCTTGGACCTTCCCTCCCTCTCCCCACTGCAGCGCAGGAGGTGGTCACAAGGAAGTGGTGCTAGTGCAGGAATGGAGGCTGTTCCTGTCACTGAACTGAGCTTTAGACCGAGTCCCAGACTGGTGCCCTTTGGAGATGAGATTGATGCAATTAAGGCATGTATCATAAAATGCAAAGGGTTGTGGTCATTTCAAAGCTATTCAGCTTCCCTGGTGTGACAGGACCTACTTGAAGACCATTACTGCAGAGCAGACAGGCTCAGCTGTATTTTGGAAGCAGCTGATTTCCCCCGTGTGCTCTTTCCTCCCTCTACACCCTTCTTTGCCCGTGCTCCCCTTTCTAGGGTGGCCACTGACTCTCAGGGCTGGCTGTCTCCACAGGGGAGTGGGAAGGATGTTGCACCAGGCAAGTGCTGTGAAATTGTGCAGGCTCAGCTAGCAAGTGCTGAGAGACACCAGGCTGCCCAGACAGGATGGGGATTCCAGTAGAGGGAATGGGCTCATCCTGCAGTTGCCTTGGGATGAGAGGATGTCAGTACCAGCTCTTCTGCTCTGGAAGGGAGCAGAGGAATTGACTTTGCTTTGCGCTATTTCTGTTGCTGCTGGCTGTTTATCAGCCCCTGTGCAGTGTCATTGCTGCTGCTGAGCAGCTGCGTCCTGCAGTCTTGGGAGGGCTTTAGGGACTCCGGTGCTGTTAGCCCAACCTGCCCACTCATGGTCCAAGGAAGCCCAATGGCTGCTAAAAGCCCTTCCCTTTCAGCTTGCAGCCCCTGCTTCCACATTGCTGCCCAACTGGAATCACTGAAAGCTGATTTGCATCCTCTCTATGCTTTATTACAAGGAATGAACCAATGTTATGGAACAAAAATCCTCTTCTAGCTCCAGAAATAAACTTTTCCAGGCAGTGACTAAGTCATTCCTTGGTCAGTCTGACTCCCTGGTCCTCAGGGTCTTGTGTGTGAGCCAAATGACTTGGATTCTTCAGACCTAACAATACTATTTCATTTCAGGACAGAGCAAGGAGCTCTATCCCCTTAACGCTCCTCCTTTCAGCTCCTGGGAGGCACTGAGCTCTTAGAGGCAAGAATAGCATGTTACAGAAAGGGAGGGCATTGTAATGCGGTAACAGAAATGACACATGCAAAAGTCACAGTGACTTTATATCCTCTGGCCCACACAGTTATTTTATTGTCATCCTTCAGCTTCGAGCGAGGGAGCGCTGGAAGGTAATTACTTCGTCCCTCCTGCTGCCCTGGGATGAGTCAGCTTGGACAGTCGTGGTGCAGCCCGTACCTCCCGTGTGTGCAGCTCTGCCCGGCCCTGGCTGCCGCAGCCCCGGGGACGTCCCGCGGCAGCGCGCGGGCGCTGCGAGCGGGGAGGCTGCACGGCCCTCGCCTCCTGCCCCTCACACTCTCTCCCAAGACCACTGCCCACCTGCAAAGGCAGTGCCCGCCTTTTCTGCAGAAGCAATTAAAGGCAACTCGTCTGGTTGCTCTGGATCCTTGCTGTTTGCTCTCCTGGGTTGATATCCTTCTCCTAAAACAGTAAAACGGTGAAGTTGTTCTCCTTATGTCAAGTAATGCTAGAGCATTAGTGCCAGCTCTATTTGCAGTTTACTTTTTAATGCTTGTTCTGTATCCCGTCTCTACCAGAGAGCTCAAGTAAGAGTCCATGTGATCACTAGAACACATTCTCAGCCCTGCTCGTGACATGTGTGCCCCGGAGAGCCGCTATCTGAGGCACCAGAGAGAGTTTTACCCTTCTGTTCCCTTCTCCCTTCCCCCCGTCCACTAGTGTGTCAAAACCCTGAGTTTTGTGTAAACTTGTTAAATAAGCTTCTAGGCAAAATAAAAGATCAAAAGAGGTCTAATTAGCTGCAGTCTGCTTAGGAATTGTAGATGTTCACCTAGTTTTATAAATTGACACTTTTAACATTAAAACTCAAAGCAAAAAACGATGTAATTATTCCTTTTTCTTTTTTTGAAGCTTAGATTTAATGTCTTTATTGAAAATTGGGTACTTCTGTGGCATCTCAAGATGCTTTATGCTATCAAATCTAGAGCAAGTAATTTTTCATTTTGGATTGTAATGTGGTATAAATGATAAGGGCCTGATTCAGAAAGCTTTTCTTTTTCTTCCCACTGGCAGCCTGACGAGAAAGTCTCATAGTCACATCACAATAACCCTGAAGATGGTCTGTGGTTTGAGTTCTTGTGAAACTGCTCACTTCAGTGCAAGGGAAAAGAGTGAGATTTCGAGCTCTTGAAGTTCCCAAACCTAACTTGTCATCACAAGATTTTTAACTCATTTAATTATTTTTTTACCGGATATTATATGCCTAGACAAGAGCAGATTTCTGCTAGGACATTTCTCTGCTCCTTTCACTGCTCTGGAAATACTTTAACTTAAATCTTACAGTAGGCAACACTAAGATTTAGTAGAGCTTCTGATGCTTAGGAGGAGGAAAGAGACAGATATATGGATTATTTTTTGCCAATTTT
>JAVCKT010031927.1:0-15089 GCA_032273925.1 Rhynchotus rufescens | reverse complement strand
TAGCTTAATCATCTGGCTGCATGGCTGGCTTCAGTAGGAGAATGAAAGTCTGCCCAGATTCCAAAATGCACCAGAGAATGAAGTCCTTATAATATAGTAAACTGCACAAGATGAAGTAACTGGACTAATGAATTTGTGATCTGTAATTGAGGGACACAAATGTGCACACGTGTTAGAGGAAAAAGCGTGACACTTCCATCAGATACACAGCTGCTGCTTAGAGTGGAATTGATACGCTCCTTGGTTTCTTGCTTAGACTTCCCTACATGTTGCTTGTGTCAACCTGCGTGTTCTAGGTATTTCATTTGGAAACATGTGAATTTTGCCTTTGTTCTTGCTCCTTAGCAACTTGTAAATCTTGTAAATTCAAACTCTATTTTAAGCCGTAGGAAGTCACCTGTGAGCTGGCAGATGCACCAGGCAGCTGGCCATCTAGTCCAGTAAATTGCCTGTAGCTGATGCCTGCTGCTTCAGTGCAAGTCCAACAATTCCCAGTCTTCCTCTCCAGTTAGGTAATAAAGAGAAAAGTTCTTATCTATACACGGCATCCGTAACCCCACACTAAGGAATTGGATAAAAGAGGTTGTTATTTGCATTATTATTAAATCTTGACTACCTAAAAATAGTGGATTAATTGTGTAATTACATATTTTATGCTTGCCAAAAAATGTTCCCTCTTAAATTACTAGCTGCAGATTCGATCCTTCCTCAGCAGAAGAGAGTTCTTGGCTGCTCAATGTGATTTGTTGTTTGATGCAACTAAGCTGTTATCATTGCTAATTTTACAGAAGGCATCCTGAAACAAGGATGATGGCTCTTTTCCACTGAAGCAAGTGGTCAGGTGTCTTTGTGTCTCCTTTTGCTGGAGAAGTCTATGGGGGCTTCGTCCCAAAACCTCACTTCCAGCATTTTTAGTTCTTGGAAGTTTCTTTGGAGTTTTCAAAGATGGGAAATCTTGTTGCAAGCCACGCATAACCAGATAGAGAACTGATATTTGTGGAGTAATTAATTTCTGTAGTATTTTGGCATTTATCAGCTTCATCCACATGTGACTGTTTTAACCGTTTTGTTTTTAGAAGTGTGTATCAAAGTAGTGGCTTTTGGTTTGCTTATGACTGACAAATAATTGGAATCAAATAAGGTGCATTCCTCAGACAAAGCTTATAGGTCGAGCTGATATCTTTTATTAGAGAAACTAGCTGGAAAACTGGGGCAAACTTTGAGGCAACGTGAGTCCTTAAGTCTGAAACAGAATCAGCAGCTGTCAGCACTAAGCACGTACTGATTGAACATTGCTCAGGGTGTAGTTAGGTAGGTACCAATGAGACCATCTCTGGAAAAGTGCTAGTCAGTACCTTTATCTCTAGGTTGTAACAACTGCAATGAGTTATTTACAGATTCATTTTAAGCATCATTTGGGACAGAGGTGAAGGGTGACATTATTGTGAGGAAGAGTCTTTGCATCACAGGAGTGGGAAAGATTTGTTTCCTCTGAATTGAGCTAGTCTTAAAGTATGAACGTGAAAGCTCCTACTTTATGCCCAGGAATGTGTTTCCTCCAGAAACGACTCAAGTGTGTTTCAACTCTTCTTCCTTTCCAATCTCTGCAGGCTCTTGCAGGAAATTTAGAAAATGGCCTTCACATTTGACAGCATCTCCTGCTCCGACATGGGCAGAGCAATCCTAAATGTTGAAGCCAAATCCCTGTCCCTGAGGTAGCGAGTCCATGGAGAAGGTCACATGTGACTGACAGTGCTGAGCTAGTGCGATCTGCTGTTCTGGTTTTGTCAATGATTACCCTGGTCTGACAAAGGTTCTACCATAAGCATTGTGGTAACTTCTTTAAGTTGATTGGGAGCTATTAAAGAGTGATAAAAATCAGATATTTCTGCCCATGGTGATCAAAGGAGGAATTCAGTGATACTACAATAGGTGCTCAGAGTTCTCTGGGCATTGCCATCGGTATTGTTTTATGACCCAAGTGCTATAGCTATGTTGGGTAAATAGCTTTGGCGGGTATATAGAAAAGAAGTTCTGGAGAGACAGGGATTTTGGAGCCACCACGTAACTCACTTGACCGCAATCCGCTTTCCTTGGATGCTGGCAGCTGGCACATTGTGCCTGTAAGCCAGTAGGCTGACCCTACTTCCAGAATCCGAGTTGTTCAGAAACCTGCATATTTCCTCTCTCGGATTTCAAACGTGTTGCTTGTGGTCTAAAGGCAGCAGTTCTACCAGCTGAGCTGCTGAAGGGTTTTTTTCTGGCTGAGGTTACAGAACACGTGTTAAAAGCTGGTGTCAAGTGAACGCTGCCTAAGAGGGTCTGAAATTTTCCTCCTCCTTTAGGAATGAAGGTAACTGAATGCTCTTGCCCAACTTAGATTAATAGGCTATTTTGGAAAGGTAAGTCCTCTACTGAAAGATATAGCAGCCTGAGCTAAGAAACCAGGAGGCTCGGGGTATGGAAAGGGTTATGTCAAGCGCTCAGTGAGCACAGACTCCAAGTCCTCTGGAGCCCCAGAGGTTTTCTGCCCCTTGTCTTTCCCCCAAACATCTGGATGTCCCTTCCCTGCACCCGGCTTGCTGTGTGGAGCACCGTTGGGGGGACGTTGGCGCGCTCAATTTTAGGTCTTTCATGTGTGGATCCCCAAATTGCCCCAACCCACCACGCTTGGGAACCGCGTGAATCTCCTCCTTGTTCCTGCTGACCGACAGCCTGCAGAGTTTCCCAGGCATCGAGTACATAAGTGTGTAGTAATGAGTCATTTCTGTGGGGCTATTGTTTAAGTCTTCAAACCATGGAAGGAAACGGAGAGCTCGTTAAGATGTCAGTAAAGGTCACTGGCTATTTTTATAGATTGTATTAAAGAAACCCAAACTATACAAAAAGAATAGTCAGATTGTGAAGTCAGGACTATGAAAAATATTTTAGTGGCCAAACTGTCGCAAATCTCTACAGAACATAGGCAAACTGTGATTTTTCAGGGGCTGAAAGCTTAGCCAAATATATGCCACTCTCCAAAATATTGTAAAATGTATATATTCTGTGGCATAATATATTTATATATATATTCTGTGGCACTATTGTGACCTTCCTGCCAAATTTTAAATCAGTGTTTCCATCTGCAGCACTGAGGCTTTTCAAGTGAACACTTGTAAGAAATATCTGTATGTATTTTTGAATGTGAATGTGAATGAAAAAGGAAGTTTTCCTGTAGTGGATGAACTATTTTAGCTGAAATTTCACTCCAAATTCCAAGCGTGACAGATAATCAGCATGGAAGGTTTTAATTCAAAAGATTAAAGTCTGGCAAAATTTTAAGCAACCAGAGTCTTACAATAGCGAGTTCTGTACAACATAGCCTATCAAAAGGAAATAATTTTTTTCTGTCTGTTTTGGTTTTGATGTCATTCCATCAAACATTTAATTGGGAGACACAGCATTAGGTTCAAACTCGTTTTGAAGCGGTGAGCGTTAGTCAGACATAAACAAACGGTCTGGGGGCAAACTACACGACTGCCAAGTGGTGGGAGAGACTTCACCGAGGGGCCTCGCAAACCGTCCCCCGAAGTGAGTGAAACTGCAGAGCAGAAAGCAGCATCAGCCTGGGCTGCGACGGGCCGGGAGGGTTGGTACCGGGGGGAGACGTGAAGGTTGCACAGCCTTGAGCAAGGCGCAGGTCAGGCTGTGACCGCTCTTGGTGTTCAGACCAAGCGTTTCAGGTGCTCTGGGGAGGAAGGCGGTGGATTTTGGACACTCGAGTGGTTGCTTCAACCAAGAGTCTGCCCACTTGCACGCTTGGAGAGTGGGGTGATATCCTGGTGCTTCAGGAGCAATTTATGGGGTTGAATTGAAGGTTATGAGATCAAGTTGGTGCCCATGTAAATGTGGTTGAAAATGCTAGTGTTTACGTACTGCATGAGCTGCAGATATCAAACATCTTGGAGGAAAACAAAAAAAGGAATTTGCAGTGGCCAAACCTCACACAGTATAAGATGAGGGTAAGCTTTGCTGTTTCCCAGTCATTGCACTGCACAGTGCTTTAGATGAGGGGACCCCAGGCTGAGAGGTGCGACTTGTACAAGGCTGGAGCTCAAGTGCAGGTACAGCAGAAGTTCTGTTCCTGGGTTTGTGGTCTTACCGCTGGAACAGGATGGATTATTAGAAATAAGTTCACTTTGAACCTTTTCCATTGCTGTAGTTGCTGGGGTGCCTGAAATTTATCTCCAGCATATTGTGGGAGTGAAATGTGATGATAAAGCTAGAGCTTTGGGTTGAGCGCGCTTCGGTGCAGCCTTCGAACATCTTTGAAGGGGCCGAGCTTTACTAACCTCCCTTCTCCTTTGATTTTGAACATGGAGAGTAATTTTAAAGGGCCATTTTAATATCTTACACTGAGTTCACGTCGGCTTAACTCAACACACATTTTGAAGGTTTTCAGGAGTTCTTTGGTGGAAATAGATTTGGTTTTTTTTTTATTGCTTTTACGAGAACGCCGCTAAGTGGGACCAGAGCCTTGTCATGACTGGCACATAGACTGGGGAGACAAGTCCTGTCCTCAGTGGCATAAATGAAAGCCCTTGGGAGCTGGGGTGAGGTTTGCAAAGCACGCCGTGTGCCCAGGCTTGTGCAGAAGGGCTGCGGCTTCGGTTCCTGTCCAGTTCCTTAAACAAAAACCGGCGCTTCCTCCGGGCATCTCTGGAGCCTCGTAAGACCCTTCCTCCTCCCCGCGCTCGAGTCGCAGCTGTAGCGAGCGGCCTGCCAGTGAACTGCAGGCCTTGCTCCTGGCCTTGTTTTTCCTGAGAAGACAGAGGCCGAAGGCTCCCGCTCGCCGTGCTCCGAGACTGGCCGTGCCAAGGAGCTCATTGTGCCCTGTTGAGAGACGTGTGCCCGCAGCTCGGCGGGCAGGGCCGGCCGGGGCTGAGGAGCGCTGCCGCCGTCCTGCCCTCCCGTGCCTCCCGATGGGAACAGACAGGGACAGAGGTAAGGCCGGCGGCATGAAAAGGCCGCTTGTTGCAGCGTTTCATGGCCACTGAGCGTGACCAGCCTTCAGGGCTAATTACCAAAGGAGAGAGAAGTATGTTGTTGTCAGCAGACCTACGGGGTTACTATTTAATGAAGCAGATATGCAGGTAGCTTGTTCAGTGGCATAAGGGAGTAAACGACTTGTGTCCGCAGGATGTAGGTGTGCGGGTCAGGGGGCTTCAGGTGCCTCTCGGCCCTCTGGGTCCCCTCCTTGAGTGCTGCTCTTGAGCACAGTTGCCTTTCCCTTAGCAATGAAGATCTGCACCTCTCCTCCAGGTTTTCTTTTCTCCTTTTCCCTTTGTTCTGTTCCCTCTTCTTCCCCTTCTCCTGCCCCAGCACCTCTTGTTTATTCCGTCTTGTTGTTTTACAGTTTTTCCCTTTTTTTCCCTTTGTTCCAATCAGCCGTTCTTCAGTTACGGACGATAGCTGCCATTGCAGAGCGGTGTTACTGCTATTTCATAGGGCCTGCCTGCCTTCCTGGTGCTGGTTTGTGGGGCATGTGTGAGCTGGGATCCGCCAGCACCTCCTGGCTCGCGCCGTCCGCGCGGAGCTGCCTCAGGATCCCCCACGGATCACAGTTGTTCGGCACGTCTGACTAACGTTGCTCGTTTCTCCCTTGGGACGGCCTGTGGGGCTGAACACAGGGGCTGAGGGCCGGGCTAGGCCCTGGTGCTGTTCTCTGGGTTCCTCTGGGTGTGAGGGTGCCTCCCATGCTACAGGAACCCCAGGGGAACCCATGGGCACCATCACGTGCCCAGAAGTTAGTTGTAGCTGCGTGTGCTGGTCCGCATGGGAAAGAAGAAGCAAAATGGAGGGTGATGAACCGAATAGCGATTGAGTGGTGGGTATAAACAGATCTATGGTTTTATCTGATTTCTGAACTCTGAATTCATATAACTTATTCCATCAAGAATCACCTATCTGGCTTCTGGTGACTTCTAAGGCTGAGGAGCATCTCTATTGTGACTTCTCGCAAAGTTTCTTTCACTACAGTCTGACCTGAAAGTAAAAATACATTTAGTAGAGGATCTTTTTAATGAAAAATTAATATATGTATCTGACAATGTTAAAATGTAGTCTAACAGTGTCTTTATGTATCTACCAGAAATGTTTGTTTGATCATGAAAATTTTGCTTCCCTGGGCTGATGGAGTTTGTGTTGTATTGGGAGGAACATCCCAATTTAAGACCTTATGTGACAGCAAGGATTTTGAAGCAGAACTGCCTTGCTGTGTATGGGGATCATGGGACTGCAGCAACATTTGCGGGAAAAAAAACCCAAAATGTTAAAAAGCAACCTGTGCTGGCTGCCTCCTTTCCAGGTGCCCACACCACACCACGTGTCATGGTGCTAGGCAAGGTGCTTGTTTCTCTTTATACTGCTTACTCTTCGTGTCTTCTACCAACAGGATCCAGACCAGCTCGCAGGCTCTGCACACCGATGCTGTCCATGGAGAAGAGTCACCCTGATAAACTGGGCACTGGTGACCTTGCAGGGAAAATGGAAGCCCTGGCTGTCACCGCACCAGGTGGAGCAGCTAAGGATGCCACAGCATCACAAGTTGAGGTGGAAGCAACTGGGAAGATGGGGAATCCAAAAGGAAAAGGCCCCTGTGGAGAGGCGATCACCCCCAAAAGAGCAGCAGCAGGGCAGGCGGAGCCTGGAGAGGCGGCAGTGATAGCTGTGGAACCATCAGAAGACCTGGAAGAAGAAAGAGATGATGAAGCGTTTGCCAGAGCAGCAGAAAGGATAGCAAACACAGAAGTAGTGAGGGTGCTGCAGTCAGCATTAGCTGAGGTAGAGACCTCGCAGCCTTGGGTTGCTGCTGGGGGGAACCAGGACGCGGATGCTTGCTCCCCTTTGCTTAGCTTCACACATCATCACAAGAAATCTGGCCTTTCAGCCTTGCCCTCTGAATGCCTCAGGTGGACGGGATTATATTCCTGTTTTGCCGCAAGCTATAGGCGAGATCTTTATTTTGGAAAAATTGAAAGCAATCAAGAAAAAAAAAAAATCTTAGAGATTCCTGCTGAGAGTTTGTGTTCTTTTCCCATCTGGTTTCCCTCTGTCTTTCAGATGGGTTTTTTTTTCGTGATAGAGGGCACTTTATCACGCCTGGTAGAGTTAAGGATACAAAGCACTCTCCATTATAGCCCCGCTGGCCACATGCTCATCCTGTTCTAAAGTGTTCATATTTGGGGATCAAAAAAGGTCTACACTTGGTGTTTACTCAGACGAGAATTTTTATTTGACATTTGAGCAATTATGCCTTGTGCTGTTCGTGAGTTTGCTGAGGGTGATAAATGCGCTTTTCCCATTTGAAAAACCTGTCTTTTAACATTGACGATGTGGTGACAGATTTTCAGCAGGGCTGGGAGTCAGATTTGCCAGGGCTCAGTGCCCACTCTGAGAGCCAGATTTTCATATGTGTTCGGCACCCAGCAGCTCCCCATGGGGTATGAGGCCTTTGGACATATTTGTTCCCATGTGTGGAGCTCATTTGAAAAGCTGGCTGCCTGCAGCACCACGGAGCATCCACCTTCTGCGTTCTGGACTGCGCACTGGAAAATCTGGATCTCATCTCCCTAGTCTCTGATTTCATTTGGGGTTTGCAGGGTCAGCTCTTGCTGCTATCCCTGTTTCCTGGGCCCCACTACTGCCCTGAGTGCATGTTTTTTCTATAGGATGGCTCCTTGTAATCCCCCAATTTGGGCAATAGCTTTCATTTAGAAAGGGCCCTTCAATCTGTGTTTAAATGTTGTGTTTAAGCCTTCTAGAGATCAGCTGGACTTAGGCTCACACCAAAACAGGATGTGAATAAGAGCTTTAATTTTTAAATATCAGCAGCTTACTTTCCAGTGATTTCATAAAATTGCTCATGTATTTATTCTGTTGACTTTTCAGCTGAAAGAGAAGAGGAGGAGCTCATGCCTAAAGCTGAGGAACACCTCTCAACAGGAGGAGCAGGAATGGGTAAAAGAGGGTGAGGTGAAATGAAAGGGAGAGTTGGCATGTCAAAAGGGATGCTTTGTGCCCTGGCCAATGCTGGTGACTGGTCCTAGAGTGCTATTGGACTGTCAAGTGCATCCCTTTTTTGAGTGCCTATATGGTTAAAAATAAAGATACGCCATATTCCACACACGATAGTGTCAAAAGTCTTTGGAAAGCTGTTGTCACATGTCTTTATGAAATTACAGCTCCATACACCCCCTTGTAAGGTCAGGGAACAGCAGAAGTTGATGAGCAAGAGCTGAAGTTGGAAAACGTGTTGCTGGCCTGAAGTGATATCAGAAGAAATACCCCAAGCAGGAAGGGATTCGAGCCTTCGTGCCTGTTTGGATGGTCAGTGGGAGCACTGCCAATGTAAGTTACATCCAAATGGGGCAGGTGTATTTGGTGGTCTGCACAGGTGGCTCCAGTTCTAAAGTAAGTTCCTCACACAGATGGAGTGGTAGGTATTTTATGTAATTCTGGGTACTCATTTTAGAAGGGAATGGGAAAGGTTTCTCCTTCCAGATAATTATGAAGCAGGAAAAAAAATTGCAAGGAAGTAGAGAAATGGGGAAAAAGTCTTCAAAATGTTGATGGACTTATAAATGTGTCCCCAAGCAATTCAGCCCGACCCTGAAATCAAGCTTCTGTTGTCTGAGAGGGAGAAAAAAATGTAGTTTGTTGGAAGATTATTCTTTGAGCCTATATGAATAGGTGAGCCTGTGGGTAGTTAAGAGTTGGATGATGGAGGAGTCACCATGAGAAGCAAGTGGTCATTAAGTGTTAGAGAGAGTGTGGGATTAGAACAAAGCCAATCTCCATGTGCTTCTCCCAGATTTTCCTCACCAGCCTTAGAAGCACCTGATGCCTTCAGTAAATGACTGCTTCATGAATTCTTCCCAAATATTTTTGGTTTGCAGCTTCAGATTTGCACTTAGCAGCTGGAGAGGGGGAATAAGAGTCAAACCAGTAGTTGGATAGAAAACTTTTGAGCCAAATTTAGGTGATACTGTGAGTGCCTTTCTGATTTCTTGCTATCCAGGTGGGATAGGCAGTCAATGTCATCAAGTACTCCAGGGAAAAAAATAGTTTCCTGACTATAGAAGATGATGAAATAGCACTTAGCACTACAGCACTTTTGCTAAGAGATTGCAGCCCTGGATTCTGCCTGGAGATCCATGTGAGTAATGAGTTCGCTAAACTGCAGCGTCGCTGCAGCTGGATATGATATTCTCCATATACATTATATATATGTATGGATATGGATATTCTCCATATACATCACCTCCTGCTTGCTGCTTCTCATGGTGTTTCTGTGAGGAGCAGAGCAGCTGTTCTGCTGCACCCCAGAAGTGGCTGCGTGTTGGTAGTGGGCACAGCGTTACATGGGGGGCCGTTCTGTGCACGAGGGGGCTGTTGGAAAAGACCCACGGGTGGAATTGTGCGGGCTCTGCCCTTGCCATGGGCTGATGTGGCTGGCAGGGAAGATCCGTAGGGATTTGCACCCTGGCATCGCCGTGAGGCCAAGGGCTTTGAGCGCCCGGCGCTGCTGGTGCCTTTCACGGCACCGCGGGCTCCTCTCCGTGCAGTGACAGGCTGGGCTGGAGAGAGGAGGGGAGAACAGCAGCGTCTGATTAAAACTCAGCCCCCCTGGCTCTAGATCTGAGGAGACAGAGCCCGCCCTCCCCTCCCTTACAATAATTTTATTTTATTACAAAAAGAGCCCATATTAAAAAAGCTCATGATTATGTTTTCTGTTCACCAAGACTTTTCCTGTATTCGACCTTTGGATAACCTCCAAGGCTTGCAAACATTTGAAAGGAGTAAAGGAGCTCGTTTTATTGCAGGGCCTCAGCATACATTCTTTCCAGCCTATCTTTAACATCAGTTGACAAGAATTATATAATTGCAGTCTGTGATCCCTTTAAGGCTAAAACGTATTCGTTTTCCCTCAAAGAACACTTCAGGTTTCAGAGTTAAATGTATACATTTTTTTTCCATCTGCGTTATTCTGTAAAAAAAGGCCGTTTTCTCTTAAACTGGCAAATCTCATTCTATAAAGTTGTATGGATTTATTTTTTACTGCGGTTTTAAGCTCACATGTTAACAAGTAGAAGAAATAGCCTCCAAATCCCAACCTGTGTTTCCCATTCCATTGGAAAATTAGTGGGTTACAGAGAACACGCAGGGGGAATTATAGTCCTTAGGTGGAATCAAATAAAATTTCAACATACTGATTTAATCAAATTAGTGTCTAATGCTAATTGATAGGCAGTTTTGAGATGGACAGGTAGCTGGATTGGATCTGATACTGCATTTCAGAGGCATGACGTAATATGCTGGGTCAGGAAGGAATTTCTGCTTTCCTATCAGAACGGCATCTGCCACCATGGAGATAAGATATTTGGGTAAGAGCTGCCAAAAAAGAGGTCTAAAGGTATTACCTGGAATTTCAAAAATGAATTCACTGGAGCCACAGTGACTTTGGTTTTTTGCACGTTCCCCACAGTTTACATTTTCTCTAGGGTTTTTCTCCTGGAGAGCAGAGCGGCACATACGCATGGGAGTAGATCTGGGCGCTCTTCCTGCCGGTGGTGTCCGTGTGTCGGGACAGCAGTGCTTGCACCCACGCCGCAGAGGAATGGCAGGGGTGCCCAGCAGTGCGCTGAGGAGGCCTTCTGAGTATTTATGCAGACTTGAACCTGCACATTTAAGGGCATTACCAAAAACCCACCCTTCTGAGTCCTTCTGAACAACTGAAAGCAGAGGGAGCAGCGCTCTGGTCATGGGTGTTCACGTGCGGGAAGGGAAGGGAAGTCTGTCAGGTAGGTCAGCTACCAGGAATATTTTAGCTGGGTGAAGCTGGACACAGGAGCAGCCTCAATGGGCAGTTATCTGCCCTGGCCCAGTAAAGGGGGCTGTGTGGGGTCAAATGTGCATTGAGTGGGATCAAATTCAAGAGGTTTCAGTGGTCTCAGTCCCCACACCCTGTTTCTCTTACCTGTCAGAGACGGACAGTGGCAGCAAAGGTGTCTTACTGCATGTTCTAATATCTGAGCACTTTAGGAAGTACAAGCTTTTATGCCAAATAGTGTTTGCCAGTAAAAATGGTTCCCTTCTTCAAATATTTAGTTAATCTAACACTGATTGCCCCATTCCCTAAGGGGAGGAGGGGGCAGGGGCAGCATTCCTGCTTTTATAGAGGGGCAGGTTTGAAAGGGCTGTAAATGTGTGTCGTGGGGGTTGGTTCCAATAAGCTGCGAGAGAGGAGTTAGTAACAGAATCCTTTTAATGAACTACAAGCCCACAGTTTATAAACTTGGACGCAGATTACGGTCCTGCCTACTGTATAAAAATAACCACATTTGGATGTCTTTGTGTCCAAAGGATCTTATAACCTGTTAAGTTTTCCCTGCCTGTTTTTCTAACGTAGACAGGACCGCAGTGTAATACCCCGTGTTGCACTCAAACGAAAATCTCGGGTCTGTTAAGCTGTTCCCTGCTTTGGTAGCCTCTCTGTATCAGGATTCCCATTCTTGTTTCCGTTTCAAACAGCAGACTAGTTTACAAGGCAGGTTCCTCCTTGGAGATCACAAGAGGCTTTCTTTCCCCTTTCTTTTTCTGAGAGGAAGGATTAGGTCACCCGTAATACCGTTCGCTTTTTATTTTTTCTCCATTGGCTAATCTGCTCTCCAAGATGTCCATGTTACAAGAGAAATAAAAGGCTTTAAGCGAGCGCAGGATTTTTTTCCTTCACCTCAGCACTCCATCAGGGAAGGGTGATTTACAGAAATCACCGCATGGAAAAGCCTTAGAACAGAATTTGAGATGCTTATAAGACAAAGCAGGAAGATAGCAGAGTGCTCAGGTGCCATCTCCGTACCTCGCAGGGCTCTATTCTGTCTGCTCTTGAGGAATTTGGTGGCTGGTGATTACAAATATGTCTGCAGTATATCCGGGTGTACTGTGCTCCGAGTTACAGCTTTGCATAGATAGCTTGTGTAGTCACTCAGCTGCAATCAGGAGGCTTATCGCTCCTTGAAGACGTTTCTTTTCTATTATCTTGGTGCATTTTGCATGGTGCTAACATTAATGGTACCACAGCAGTTTTTTTGAGCTGTGCTCGTTGAGGCTGGCAGCCTTCCCAGGCGCCGCATGCGGCCGCGGCGGCTCCGCTCGCCAGCAGATGCGTTTTCAGGCGGATCCTCATAGGCAAAAGTTCCGGGGCTCTCTGCGCACCACGATCCTGGCACGCTGAATGCGAGCAAATTACTGCTTTGGTGAAATCTGCATCATTCTTGTTTAAATAGTCAGTATTGGTGCCAGTTTGCAGGAAGGCATAAACACTTTGCAGCAATAAATAGGAATCTGCATTGAGGAGCCTGTACCGAGCCTAGGTACAGCTTGTTCGTCCTGGTCACGTTACATTTGGCAAGCTATGCTTAAAGGACCAGGTCTGACTTGATCTCAATCAGCGCTGCTCCGTGCCAGTCCCTACCAACTCGAGTTTTGCCTCTCAAATGTTTGCAGCTATTTTTTCAATCCTTTCTTTCAAAAGTGTTTTAAAAATACAATTAAGTCGACAGTAATACTCAGCAGTTATGTATAAAAAGCCTTTTATCAAAGGATATCAAAGCACTTTACAAAGCTGGGTAATTGTCACAGTGCCCCTTTTGCAGGTTGGGATGCTGGCATGCAGAGACAGTAAGTGGTTTATCTGAGTAACAGAGTCAGTAGCAGAGGTAGTAATTAAAACTCTGGTCTCATGACACCCAACTCTGTACTGTAACCACTAGACAAACTGCCTCCCGGAACTATATCTCATCTCTATCTCCCTACATATGCACAATAAAGCCTTTGTCGTATATGCTGTACACTTGCTATTGATAGTTGTATCAGCTGAAAGATAATGCTTGCTGTTCTAGCTGCCTGCAAGTGTGCTCCGTGCAACCTCAATTATCTAAACATAATGGGGGAGCAGGGGAGAATTTTGGATAATCTGGGTTTCAAATAACTGGGAGAGTTTGCAGTGTAATTAGCAGGCAGAGGGGGGCATTGCATGTTTTGGAGAGAAGGCAGATTTGGATAATTAATGTTGAGCTGTGTAGTCAGTAAATAACTAGACTAAATAACATGCTAGAGTTTGGGATATGCGTTTCTGTGTTTTCCTGGAAGCGGCGTATTTCTTTTCTGCTCTTTTTTCGGAGAAAAGAATCGGAGAGGTGCATTTCAACAATATTTCATGTTGCTGGTTTCTCCTGAAGATTGGGGCAGACCAATAGCAATATCTCATTTACTGGAAAAGCTCTTGCATACGTGGACAGTTTAAAAATTCAGCGCAAAGAGCATTAGGCAGCCTGGACCGTGGCTGGGTGTAGACTATGTGGGTGGTTCCGAATGTCTACAGAGAAGAAGGGCCAGAGATCATCTGAAAAATAATTTCCCCTGTGTATGTTGTAAACTCTAGGACTTGCAGTATGACCCAGCTGTTAATGGACTCCATGCAGAAAACAAATGTGCAGTTATTGGGGAGATGCATTAATTTGGAAAGATAAAACGCAATCCACAGGAGCTGGTAACTGCTCGCAGTCCTGTTTCTTTACACTGAAGGCTGGCCTGTTTTGACTGAGATCTTTGCTAGCGTGACTTAAAGTATGTTTATTTCCCCATTGCACTTAGACACTTCTCTACCTGATCCTTGTACAAGCTGATGTGTTTGTAAAAGCAATGGAGTAAAAAGATGGGGGAAAGTTTGCAAAGTGCAGCACAAAGTTCCTGATGTTGTTCAGCTTGTGTCGCACGGTGTGCTCTGCCCAGCATTTGCTTTTTAAAATGAATGCTGTTTTCTGCCTTGCGCTAGGCACTAGGCTGGAGATTAAGAGCAGCCCTTGCTCTTGAAATTCTTATAAGCCTACAGAAGGATGCAGGTAAGTCCAGAAGACCTTCAGCAAGGGATTAACTTGGCTTGTTTTTATTAAATGTAGTGTTTGCAGTGGGGATGGCCATTCAGCACTGACCAGCCGGGCAGTTCATCCTGAGGCATTAACTCATTCGGAGGCCGCGGGAATTACATGGCCCCCATCAGAGAAACACACACACACGTCCTGATCAGGAGCAAAACCTTAGTTTGATTTATTTTTCTCGCTGCTACCGAGAGGCAGGATTCACCGACATCTGGGAGCCAACGTCTTTCTGTTTTGTAAAGATCACTTCAATACTAGTTGCTTTAGGTTGTAATCTTTAGTTTTCCTTGTAAGTTTACAGTACCCAGTAGTTTTGTTCTCATCAGCTACTTGAAATGCCTGAAAAAAATAGTTCTTGTGTGCTTACCCCAGTATGTATGTGCTGAGAGAATGTGTGTATTTATTATCTTTAATGGAAATCTGGAGATACACACACATGTATGTAATTCTTACTGTATTTAGACTCCAATCTGTATATGTGCATTTATGAGGTCTTGACATAGCCTTCCGTGGAAATAGGACTGACCCCAACATTTATACATTTTTAGGAGGAACAACAGTTCACCCTTTAAAATGACTATATTTGGAAATCTGATTCCAAACTCACGCTGGTTTAACTTAATTCAGTGGCGTTTCTCCAGGCTTTCGTCGCCAGGGCAGCGCGGACGGGCTCAGGAGGAGCGGTGCCGCCCCGGAGGGCGCGGGGTGCCCGGGACGCCCAGCGGGCAGCTCCCTTTGGTGCCTTCCCTCCTGGGAACCGATTTTTCCCCCTACTGCTTTGATGTGAGGAGTCCCCACTTGATTTATTTATTTATTTACTTGTTTATTTATTTACTTGTTTATTTATTTATTTGTTAATATATCTGGTCAGCTGCTCTTTGCAGGCATCTCGTGCCGCCTCCTCTTTTCCCGGGTAGCCCTGGCCGCTCCTTGGGATCATTTTGCAGCCTGTCCTTATCCGCTGTGTGATGAAGCCCCCCGAGGCCCGGGATGCAGCGCGGGTTCTGCTCCAGGGCTGCGGGCGCTGCGCGGGCGCGGAGCCCCCGCACCGGGCCGGCGATCGCCCGGTGCCCCGCGCCGGGAGGCGGCCCCGGGCTCCGCCGTGGCGCG
>JAVCKT010031922.1:0-21016 GCA_032273925.1 Rhynchotus rufescens | reverse complement strand
CAACTACCTACATGTTGAAATGAATTAATTCTATGCATGGTCTCTAGAACTTCAGATTTTTTTTCCAGTAGTTTTATGTGTTATGATGATGCCAAATTCTATAACTTTTTGTAATAGACAGTATTCAATAAAGAAAAATAAGATGAATTTATACATTTAGAGTTTCTGCTGATATTGTTTAAGCCTTAGCACCATAAAAACTGATGTATTAGATTCACCTATTAAAGTCAAATGGAGTAGCTCACAAGTACAACAGAGTGTATCTAAATATTAGGTGTATGTGCCAGTAAAAATTGCCACAATGCTCAGTCGTGCACATTTGTAACTAGAGAGAAACCACAGCTCCATTTGTAGGTAATTTCAGCCTCACTGACTGTTGTCAGAGGCTAGTATGAGAATCAACAAAGAGCAAAAGATGCTCTAACGTAATTGCAACTATTAAAAGTAGCTTACTTTTCATTGTGAAATACATTATTCCTGTAAGTCAATAACTCAAGGAAGTGAATGGCTAAATTAAGTAATATTGAAGGGAATATCTTTCTTCAGATTAGAATCTGGATGAGCAAGAAAACTTGTTTGGATATAGCACAACTAAAAATACTTTTTTTTAACATTCTTTGTAAAGGTTAAAATGAAAAGAGGTTAGAAAATAAGGCAGCTGAGGCAAAAGATCTGCAGACATAGAGCATGAGAGAGAATGATTTCAGAGGTATGATTGTTTTTGTCATTTTAATAAAGTTACTGGCCTCATGTTAACCAAAAGTGACTCTTAGAGATGTTTACCATAGTTACCTGTCATCCATATGTATCAGTATCTAGGATGTGGGAGATTTTTCACTAGGGGCAAATTTCAGGGTTGGCCTGAAGCTATGTGATATATTTTGCAAGCACTTAGACAGGGACCCTTGAGATCTGTATAAAATCGTGAACACAGATCCACTTGTAGGCTTTGTCCCAATTGGGTAGTCCTTGCACTCTCGGGAGTTCTTATGACACATGAGAAGTCACGGTTGAATAGTTTGTGTTGTCCATTTAAGACTTGGAATGAGCTCCATGGCAGTCCCTGAGATGATAGCATTTGGGTAGATACATACAGTACAATACATGCATACACTTACTGCAATCACAGTAGAAAAATTCAAAGGGTAGGTCCTAACACCAAGTGATATTACCGCAGGCAAGTTATCAAGTAACAACTATTAAGTACCTATTCTTTTGCTGGAGGAAAATCACATTTAACAGATATCACAAAATCCTGCAAGCACACATTGGAATGTATTTTCCTCTTGTACAGGTGCAAAAGAATGGTATGCATCTCCTGGAGTTTTATGTCTAATGATCCTGGATAGCAATGATACAGTTTAAACTATAGAAAAATGATATTTTAATCCATATGTGTATACATACACATACATATATATACACACATATTCACACTCCTACAAATACAGATTTCTTTGTAAATACATATTCATGATTTTAGCAATTATACAATACCTTTCATCTTTATTTTGATAAATATTTTAATAAATAAGGTAAGTGTGAGTATTACTGTTTTACAGCTGTACAAATAAAGACACAAAGCTGTGAAGCAAGTTACATAGTAAGTCACTAGCTGAAGTGGGGAAAAAGTTAAGTTTCCCAATCCAGTCTCCTTAAAAGTAATGCCAGGTGGCATCACCGCTTCTCCTAATTCAACTCACACTATGCAGTAGATTAGAAAAGCATGAGAAAACTTGGCTCAAGTGTTCACCTCACTGTTCCGATTGAAGGAAAACCAAAACCAAAAAAAAAAAGAAAAAAAAACTGTAAAACAGAGATTAATACAAGCAAAAGACTAGAGCACTGGTCGTAGGTCTCATAACCATTTGTCCAGGACTTCTCTCCTCCTCCTCCTTCCCTGATAATTAACCGTCATTTCTACACTTCCTCATCTTCTTTGTATTGATCTTTCATCATATAATGGGTGCAAACAGCAAGAGGAAGGCTTAATAACAAACATTAAAATGAATAAATAATTACAGCCACAAATCTTCCTCAACCAACTGATTATTTGTTCAGTGACAATATTACAAGAAATTGGCTTTACATAATTTAAAAGGACACTAGCAAGTAGGGATTCCTTTAATAGCATTTTTTCCCTCTCTATTCTGTTTGAATGGGGGCTGGGGCATCTTATCTTAAGAGACTGAGAGGGCTGCACTAACTACTTTCTGGGCATCTTTCTGTGATATTCAATAAATTCATAAGGATGTAGAAATGGATTGTAGGTGGTCAGGAGTGCCTAATATTCCTCAAATATATAACAGAGGACTTGGTGCATGTGTGCCCTATTTTCATCTCCTTGATTTGACTTTTATCATAGCAATCTTGTAAGATGAAAACTCTGGTCAGGTGGGTGAGGAAGACAAAATTGAAAAAGTAAAGGAAAGTTCAGAAGAAAAACAGTTGTTTGAGGAAGAGATATCCCACATACATCTTGTCTGAGTCTAGACACATCTTAAACTCCTAAAGTAATTTAGGACTTCTTTTGGGTAATTATTTTGCTTGACTCATAAGCTGAAAGCTGCATGGAAAGTCAAGGACTGCCTAACTCCTTATTTGAGGGACAGAGCTTAAGCCTGTGCCCTGGCCCTCACTTAATTTATTAGGATAGGCATGATTTTTAAGCAAATGGCTTAATACTAGCAACAAGAACTTAATTTTACACAGCAGACTTGGAAATGTGTCTCACAAAGTCATTTAGGGAGGTGAATGTGAGGGAATAGCTGCCCCTAATGTTGAAACTCTGTGCCATAGTGACACTATAGGTCCTCAGTATAAGCTTTAGACGTTATATTTGATGCAGAAATTCACCCTAATACAATCACCCTTATCATGGAATTTCCAGGCATAAGTATCATCAGAGGCATGAAAGTTTGCTGTTCCCTCTGTTTTAAACCATCTCTGACCTGAGGGCACCCTATTAGCTATTTCAGAGCTATCTTGGGGTTGCCTAATTCGAACACATATTTGTGACACAACCCAGACCCCTGAAATGAGAGGAATCAAGAATATTGGCTTGTTTTGAGTGAAGATTTTGAAGGCAAGAGGTCAAGTGAGCTTTATTCATTAAAGTACTTCTCTTTCCAAAAGCTCCATAACTAGAAGTCCACATGTTGAACAAGTAATGACCTGAAAACTGCACGATTTTCAGTATGATATGCTGGCAGAAAGTTTTCTAACACCTCCCAGATGTGCACTTTCCAGAAACCCACTGTACATAAACATAAAGGTCTGCAATCTGTCAGTTAATATTAATGTGGTCATTTGCTGGTAAGTTGTAATAACATGATGCGCATGGGATTTGCTACACTGACCTTTTTGGTGGAAGTGATTCATTAAATGGTCACTCATTTAGACAGCAGTAACTATTTGCACAGCTATTAACATTTTAGATCTTAACTAGGTATTTATTGCTTTCAAAAAGAAATTTTTACCAAGGTTAGCTGAAGACCAGATTTTTCATTATTCAATAAAGGAATGAATTTGAAATTCAGAAACATCAATTCCAAAGGGCTGGGACATTTGTATCAAATGCCTTCTTTCCGATTAGTCTAGATGACTGAGTTATTAGCTAGGTGATTTTGAGCCCACAGCTACAAATCATTACTATATTTGCAAAAGGTTAAAAAAGTGTTTCTTTCCTTCTTATGCCCTGCTTTTCCTCCCTCACCCCCACAGCAGTTAAAGAATTTAGGTACAGAAAATTGTGAGGATCCTTAAACCACTCTTATAAGCTATAAGCCAAAAGCCATCAATTTCAACAGGTGCCTGCTTCTCATCAGCTTCATTGCTAAGTGCTTAAGAGGGCTTAATTTTAAGACAAAATTAAACAGAAATTTCTGTAGAACTACACAAAATTCATCACATTTCTAACACAGAGGTATTTCCACTAGTGTCATTCTGGGTGGCACCTTTTCTCTCAGGTTGCCTCCCAAGCACCTCTATAGTGTCCCTGTGGGCTAACAGGAGCTCAGAGCTAGTAGACACCAGCACTTAACTTCTGTTGCTTCTTTATTCCCTTGTCTTTCTGGTCCTAGGTTAGTTCTCTAAGGTTGTTTACTCTTAACCCATCCATTTCTGCAGATCTGGGTTCCCTCTACTGGGAACTTTTCTCTCTAAGGAAGTCTCTAGAACTTGCTCTATTGGGGAAGTGTTTTTTTGTTTGTTTGTTTGGTTGGTTGGTTTTTTTTTTTCATTCTGTGGGAAGTTTTGAAATGTGGGTGAAACGGTGAAGATGTTTTCCTCTTAGAGATAGAGAGAGGGTCCCTGGTGGACAGTAAGAGAACAGTCTGAACACTGATCAGGTTGTATTATGCATATGGGTGCAAAGCAATAGACTCCTGTTTTTTCTTTTAAGTAGTCATTTGTTTTTATCTACAATAGCTTTAGAAATGTTACAGTAGTTCAGTTACCACTTAGTCCACTGAGCTGTCCACAGGCTCCAAATAATGTACATAATTATTTCCCTCAGTTTTAAGCCTAAATTGTAGCCAGTCATATTTTCATCCTGGCATGTGGCATAAGAGCCCAGAAACATAGGCTAACCATTAAATCAGCATCAGTATCCTTCCAGTAGAATGGTATTTTTTTCAAATTTCCAAAGGCACTGTCTCCAGAGATGGTGTGATAAGGCATGCTGTACATGACCAGACATCAAATATTAAAAGGGACAATAGGAGTGACAAGATTGTTCAGCTGACATAGCTACAGTCAGTCTGGTTAGCAAAGCATCTTCTTTGCTTCCCAGTGAACTGATAAAGGGTTTACATTTTTGAAAACCTCTCCAGTGTCTCCTCTGTTTGCAAAAATCACTTGTATTAAAGCAAATCTAGGAAAACACAACTCCACTGGGAAGTAGAGCAACCATGCAAAATCATTATCCTAACAGCCCTAAACACTCCAAAGTAGGTTGTTGTTTCATAACATGTTGATCACAGCAAGGATGAGTGGCATGTGCATGTGCTGTAGATATATGGTACATTTAGTTAGAAATGAAGTGGGAAAATGGTCAGGGGAAAATCAACTGTTAGTCTGGCCCATGGGAGAACAGAGTTCCAGTTCTGATTTAGCCACGCAGAGACCCACAGATCAGTTTGACAATTTTCTCTCTCATGCCTCACATTCCTTTCACAAATGTGTGATGCTTCCCTTTACATAGAAATTATTATGAGGAGAAAACAAACCCTTTTGTTAAGTTTCCTTCATCTCAAAATACTTAAGGATAAGTAGCCCTACAGACTGACAGCAACTTTAAATGAGTAAATCCCATATAACTGAAAAAGATAAAAAAGTGACTCCAAATTATGATATAGAAGCCCACAAATTAACTATAAAAACATTATGCTTACATAAAAGAAAAAAAAATGAAAACAAATACAATACTGTTCTTGCATGATACAAAGTTCACCATGCAAATTCTTCAATGTTTTCACAACTCTTGCTTTGCTTTCCTTGCTTTAGTGTTTAGAAACCTTACTTCTTGTGTACTTTACACCATGTTCAGTATTAATGGCATAATTAGCTGTGGAAAATATTTAGTTGTCGCCTGGTATTTATTTATGTTCCTGGGATCATGTAAAGTTCTGCTACATTAAAATTTAATTTGAAAGAAAAAGAATTTTATTCATTTTTCAGTGTAATGACCATTTCTGCTTGGCTTATATGAATGATAAAATATTGTTTGAACACACTTTTCCATTTGTTTTCCAGGCATTTATGTAAACTTCTAAAGAAAACACTGCAATGCTTTGTTGGCTAACTATTTGACAAAGAATTGTAGACACATATTTTATTCTCAGTATCCTGTCAGGAAATGTTCACAGTTCCATTCATTATTTAGCAGTTAATTTGTTAATCGATTGATCGATTGATTTGGGGATATTTTACACTGGGATTAATATGCACACACACACAAAAATCTTGTCTCTCTGGTAAATTCAGGAAAATTGCATGAGAATGTGAAATGCTCTGGTGTTTACAGATGTAGATTGAATCTGTCATGGGTTGGCAACTACTGAAAATAATTTATTGTTTGTAATATAAATATTTTGGAACAAAGTCTAAAACTCTTTTGGTTTGGTGTGATTATTCCTTCTGTATTCAAAAGACTATGGGGAGGGGGGTCCAGTGGGAAGGAAAATTGTGTTTATTGCATCATTTGTTTTTGAGAAATAATTTCCTTGTCTAGGAACACGAGAGAGCTATTGTCCTTCTCAGAAACCTATTGCTTTTCAATGCCATGATATTTAAAAGCCGCAGAGCCTTTTCACCACATTTCTTCTCACAACACTGGGCTAAAGTCTTAGGAAGATATTTAACTGCTAATCGTCAGAAGCCTTACACAAATATTCATTATTTGGAGTTCATCTCAGATAGGACTGTAGTTTGAGGCTCCTTTTTGGTGACAATATTGCTTGAAGCAACTCCAATTTCTCCCTGAGTTGTCTCAGAATAACAGTTTGTGAGACCACGTGGTGGTTCAGTAACACAGGCGAGGCCCTTTGATTATATGAGTGCTGCTGTCCACAACCAGTGGATGCCACTGAGACCCAGAATTTGCAGATCGGCAAGTCCACAGATCTTAAGAATTTAAATTAAATTAATCTTGTACTGTACAGCTGCATCTCCTCCAAAACTCAGTAACTCAAAACTCCAGGGTAACCTGGAAAAATTCAATGGTACCTTTCTGCATCCTTTCCAGTGATAGCGTGGATATATTCCACCCAAGCTTCCCAAGAAATTCAACAGTATTTTTCCAGGACAGTGTATATACACAAGTATATCTGTACTCCTCTACCAGTTATTCCTTAAATTTGCAGTGTTTTGACAATTGCTCAAGTGGGGACCTTCAGGGGTAATCAGAATAACATTACCCTTAACTAAGATGTGGCTTGAATAAACTAATTCTGTATAGATCCAAAACACAGTATTTATCTGACAAAAAATATTTTTGAACAGCATTTGAACCTGTATGGTGACTAGTACTAAGAAATGGAGCAATAGTTTACCTCCATATTTTAACTACATGTTAGTTTTCTTTAGTTATTGTCTTTAATAGCATTCTAGTTATGTCTTTTTGTACATTCCTTTCTGTTGAGCAGTGTGACTGTACACAAAGAGAAAGATTCTTTAACATGAAAAAAGAAGAAGAAAAAAAAAAGAAAAAGGAGCTGTATTAAAACTTGGATGAAATATAGCCTTTATGGGCCGAATTCTGCCATTAGATGTACTTGTAGGTCTCCAAATGCCTTTCACTGTGATCCACATGCAAGCATTCAAGAATGGAGCTGAGTCCCTCATATCTGGACTTTTTAATGGAGCAGGTTGTACATTGAGAATATCGGGACATGAACCAATGCAGGAGGCAATCCAGAGACCAAGAAAGCTGCCACTGTGCTAACTGAACTGCCTGAATTAAATCCCAAACTCCTCAGCATCGGATGCTCAAGTGATTTCAACCTCCATCTGAATGTGTTCCAGCCTTTCCATGAAGTTTACCTTTCGGTTTTGGAAGTCCTCTTTCCCCTGTTGATTTGGTTGCAGTAAAAAAAGAAAAAAACTTGCAAACACAAAAACAAATACTAGTGAAAGGAAAAAAAGCAGGCAGGAAAAAGCAGGGAGGGGGGAGTAGGTTGACGCGGACCAACAACTTGTTTATCAGATTGAAGTTGAACCATCTGTTGTTAATGATTAGATCTTCAGCTTCCAATTTTCATTTGAATGTTATTGCTCATTTCTAGCCGGGTACTGAGACGTCACTTACCACTGCACACAGGATTCTAAATAAGAGACTATTTAGATTGGAAATCTGTTGGAGGAGGAAATTATGTTCCCTATTATACAGCAAAATACCTTTTCAAACACTGACACTTTCTGGTGTTGTGCTGTTGACTTTTTAGAGAAGGAGACTCAAGGTCTGAAGCTGACAAATGAATTCTCCAGTGGTGCAAATTAGGTTTGGGCTGGGAGGGGTTTGGTGAATGTCGAGGGTCCAGGTTCTGACCTTAGGCATGGTGGTGTAAAATAATGATAAATTTGCAGTATCACCAAGTATCTATTCCAAAAACACAGAAAAAGGAAAGGATTCAGCAGACTGCAGAATTTAAGGTGATGCTTCCTATAATGTACTACCGGAAGATATATATTAAAATGAAAGTAACAACCCCGGTACCTGCTTGTAATTTTTTTGTGACTTGTTTTGTGACTTGTTTTTTCTCTTTCTTTTACTTCTACTCTCTTTTATGAGGATTTTCTGCTCCAGTAAAGTTACAGGATGGATTCCTATAATTCCTTTCTTTCAATATAAAATATTATACCCACTTAGTGACAAAAAGTAATACCGTCTTTCACCTCATGTTTAAATATAGAATCAAAATATTAGTGCCCAGATTTGAAATTGGTTGGATGTTTGTATAGTGGGGACAAGGGAAGCAAACAAAATCCAATCCACACAACTCTCCATTTTTTACTTTCTCCATTTGTAAGGCTGTGAATAGTCTCACGTATCCCACAGAGTAGGAAAAAAATCATAACTCTTATTAAAAAATTTTCACTATACTTATATGGTCTATTACTAGAACAGATAATTTTTCATACATTGTAGTCTTTATATTCCTAACATTTCTGAAAGGCAAAGTTATTTCTGTTTAAAAAGAAAATTCAGTGAAGTGTGTTTCTCAACACTGTTTCCCAGTTTGTAGTCTCTGTTTCCTTGGTGGCTTATATACAATTAAAAGATGGCCACAAAATGCCTTCAAACATTTAAAATGAAAACAAAAGTGTGAATATATATATGCACAAAGGAAGAAAAAAAGAAAAGGAAAGGAAAAGGAAAACGGATGGAATAAACAACAGTTCAAAAACTAGCCTCATTGTGAATTTATTGTACGTGAAAATCATTGTGACAGTCCTGCACAAGACAAACTATGCTTTTTTCTTTTTTTTTTTTTTAATAATAATTAATCTTTTAATAGTAATCTTTTTGGCTCTAAGATTATTCCTAAGCAAGTGACGAGCTGACTTATGGAAAAAGGCATAGAAAGCCCATGGCAGAATCTCTCAAAGTATTATTTGGGCACTAAGAAATTTTGCTTCTGTGTGTAGCACATCATTCCTCTTTTAAGCTGGAAACAACAGCGATAGAAAAATTTAGAAGTATCATTTTCCAAAGCACCTAAGTGACTTGTGCATACACACATAAATCACTTAGGTACTTTGGCGTCTAGATCCCACTGGGATCCTAAATGCTTACATGATTTATGAAAATAGGATGTAAGAGGCTGTGTTACTTAGGTAATTTAGAAAAAAAAAATGTTCCTAGAGGAAGAGCTGATCTGGTTGCTTTTCACAGTTACTTTGTTTGCTTTGCAATCATATTTTACTTATGGAAGCTTTGTGCTCCTGTGCTTGCAGGTTGTGACAGAACTTTAATTTGCTATTTTTCACAGCTTGCATTCACATATAGAATTTGTTCTATTGATTGCAGGTAATTAAATTGTATTTGCTGGTTTTCATCACTAATGTGGTTCATATGATAGCCTGACCCACAATCCCTAAGGTAAATATAATAGTGTTTTCTCTACATAGTATCTCAGTTGTAATGTGAAACAAATGGGAGATCACAAGGACAAGTTGGTGGTTTGCACTAATCAAGAGGTAGTAAAGAACAAGCAATATTCGTACTACCGCATTCTCAAACTGAATCATTTTTATTCTACTCCTTTTAACATCCCTTGGCAGAAGAAGATGCAGCAGTTTCCTGGCAAATCAAATATATTTTCTGTATCTTTTTTTGTGGCAAGAAAAGATACATCCTTGCAAACTGATTTAAGAGTATGTGCAGCTTAAAGCAATGCTATGCAAATCTGAAAATCACAAAACCTCATTATTATATCTGTACAACACAAGTAATATGAATCTTAGAAGTGTAACTAACAAGCAGCTAGATAATAGACTAATGATCAGAATGTTTGCAGTCTATCAAAAGAATAAAAAAAAGGTCCATGAATTTCACTTGTGAGATTGTATGGTGAACAATGTGTAGTCCAGGAAGTACCTAATATAGTACTTAGAAAGATGTATCATGCACCAAAAATGTCATCTTAATAATGATCAGAGCTTGAGTCCTGCTTAATGCATGAACACAGTAAATAATCCACTAAAAATGAACAATGCAGATGGTATAAGAATAACTGTGGTAGAAGTGTACATGGTACAGTGTACAATGATCACATTAAAGGTATATAGGTGCAGTTGGGGCAAGTATTCTCTAGATTTAGATACTTTGAGAGTTAGACTTCAATAAGTAATATTTAGCCATGGCTTCTCAGGTAAACACATGACTCAGTTAGCCACAAGCCATCAAAACATGAGCTGACTCAAGCTTTTTATTTGGGTTAGTCTAGTCCCAGAGAGAGTGAGCCTGAAAACAGAGAAGTGAGCTGTGCCTAGATGCACTATGATGGGCAATGAACATGTGGAGGTCCCTGAAAGGCCTGAAGACCCAGCAGTCTTGAGAACAACTACCAGCTAACATAACCTGTGGAAAGAACTTCCATGGCATAAATTTATCTTTTTCACTGTCACTCAAAAATACCAGCTGTAAGGATTCATGACATATCCAATAATCTTATTTTGATAACAACTGTATTTTAGCTGAAACAACAGAAACTTCTTGAAAGATGATCTATTCAAAACTGCTGCTAGTATAGTAACATTATATGGATTGCTAATCAGTGAGCAATATCATAGAAGCATAGAATCATAGAATCCTTGAGGTTGGAAGGGACCTTTAGAGATCATCTAGTTCAACTCCCCTGCACACACAGAGTCACCTAGAGCATGTGGCATAGGGTTGCGTCCCAGTGGGTTTTGAAGATCTCTAGAGAAGCAGATTCCACCATCTCTTTTGTCAACCTGTTCCAGTTGTCAACCTGTTCCAACCCTCACTGTCAAGAAATTTTTCCTTAAGTTCCTATGGTGTCATCTCTCTGCCCCTCAAATATAGGATGAGTTTGAGGATTTGAGTGTTTAAGAAATCAGCATTTTTGGAATAAAAAGAATGTTAATTGAGAAACATAGCTACAGAAGGGTCTTATGCATGGTTTGGTTTGGTTTCAGCCCTTAAGGCATGAAGCCTGAATGTAATGGTTATCATCTTGGCCAGCACACTAGTACTTGAATTGATATGGTCTCCAGAAGTGAATGCATGAGCAGTTCTGCACTCGAGTGCCAGGACTATGTAGCTAGGGGTCATAATATGCCCAGATTCTCTGTGCATCAAAGACAACTGTATCATACAACTTCACTATTTCATACTCTTTGCTCAACACTGAGATAGACATTTCAGGTTCAGAAGGAAATGGTTTGTGTATAACTTCTATTCATTGGACTTTGAAAGCTCAGGACCTTGAACTACAATATCTTTGGGATTTGGTTAGTGTTTTTCACCCATTACTCTTATCCCTGTAAATGCAAAATAAAGCCATTTTGACAACTTGGATTTATTTTGAAAGCAGTTTCAGTTTGGCAAAAAAAATGGAAAAAAAAATAGAAAGTAAAAGTTATCAGCCATTTGTAACCCAAAACATCTCGTTTCAACATTTTCAAAATGCATAGCTTTGGGAACAGCATTTATTTAGTAGTGTAGCAACATTTTGCTTTAAATAAAAAGAAAATGAGAAAGGAATAAGTAAAATGTTTCACTTAAAGCACTAAGAAATATAATCCTGGGTTAAGCCATAGCTATGACGGCAATGAGCTGCATCTGAGCAAAGCAGAAAGAGCTGAAGCTTATAAGACATCTCACATCACAAAATTTAAATATATGCTTGGTGCCTTGCTGAATAGTGGAGGAATACTTAATTTTGTGTAGATTGAAATTTTACACAGTTACTAGCATGGTTATATCAGTTCCACACTCTTGTAATAAAGTAAGAATAATTTGGGAATAGAATGTTAGAATCACTGTCCCTGTCAGACCAGCCATTTGTTCATTCCACTGCCCTGCCCTTATGGTGCCATAATGACTGCATGGAGTAACCACATAGTGTAGTTTTCTCAGCCATTCAATAAGTCATGAGGAGTCTCCCAAAATCTGAGGACTTCCTAAAATCAAAGAGAAATCTTCTCATTTGGCAAAAGTGCCCTTGCATTTTTCTTCCAAGAACTTCTCCAGACACCTTTCAATTCTGTGTAAGACTTTGCCATCCACAAACTCCAATGACTGCAGCCTTGCTAAACACAATATATTCTTCAGTTTGTTTTAACAGTGTTGTTTCACTTTCTATCCTCAAGTTCTATTATGAGATATATTACAAAACTGCTCCCCTCTTACCTCTTACATACTACTCATAGCAGTATAAACATCTGTCATGTGCTGACCTGGGTAGATCTTCTTTGTGTCCTTTCAGCTGTGCTGTTCTTCCTGAAGGAAAATGTATTCTCTTATACAGAATTAACTCCAAGCCAGTGGGATTTGTTCTCCAGCCAGGATGAGTTGTTCTTTGAAGGAGAATATGAAGGGTACAAGATTCTAGGTGGTTTAATTACTTGCTTATCTAAATGTTACTACACCTATGGACAGTAGATGTATTTTGCCTTCATTCTATCACCAGTATCAAATTAACTTTGGCAAAAGCCAATTAATGACTATAAATTATTCTACTTTAATTGAAAGAAAAAGAAATAGTGAAGGACTTAAATATATTAATTTTAATCCACAGACTTATGAGAAGCCAAAAGAAAAGTTGACTTTTTTTTTTTTTTTGTAAGAAATGAGAAATTATCTGGAAGGAATGCAATAAAAAATAAGGATCAGGCTAAGTGTCATTATCATTTTAACTTAATTTGTCAAAACAGTAATATATCTAGCTATATTACTCAGTTGACAAATCAATTACAGTTATAATGAAACTTTATACGATTTTACTTTTATATAATTAGTTGCATCAATATGTTTTTCTTTTAATTTCAGCTACAGATGAATGCATCAAAGTATAAATGATGGAATAAGGTTAATTATAAGCCCCCAAAACATACATATTTTAGAGACAAAAAGAAATTTATAGAGCAAAATATTATAAGTAATGCAAGCTACAAGATGGTTTGTTAAGCTGGCTAGAGGCCATTTTCCTAAATAATAACAACAACAACAATAATCCATGTCTTTGTCACAAGCTATTTGAATTTTACAGAACCTCCTCAATAATGAATATGAAGTTATTCCCCCAGATTTTTCTTTTCTTTTCTTATCTTTTTTATTTTTTTCTTCCCCAAATCTCTTTGCTCCCAAGGGTTACACATTTTATTCTCCACAAGGGAATGCAACTCCAACATGAAGATAGTGAGTCATCTAAAAAAGTGTTAACTGGTTCACTGGTGCTAAATGCATTTGATGCATTATGCATAGAGGGGGAGTGGTAATTTAAGAGAAATTTACACTGTGCCATTTTATGTATTTTTTTTTTTTAAACACTGTTCAGTAGACATGTTACAATCTTTGCAACTGCCGCATCAAATGATGATTATACTAGCATTAAGCTATAGATCACCTTCTTAAACAGACATTGGGAATCACATTTCTGTGGTGCTACACAGAGCTTTCAAAGCTGGCTCTTGCAATTATGCCACACAATTACCTAAGTGGCCCTGATTCAGGAAAGTATTAAACACAGACTTAAAATTAAATTAAAATGAAGTCTATGCTTAAACACTTTCCTCTATGACGAAGGCGTCCTAATTTGGTCTGTTAAGTAGGAAATCACTGTGTTAAATCAATAGGTCCTTTATTCAGGTATTCACTGTCATCACTAGCAATACTACACCCAAGCCCCAGAAAAATGGCACCAGGCTTTCTTAAAACACAAGCAGCCTCAGCAGCTTTCCCACCGCTAAATTATTTTTCCCAAGCCATGATTCAACACAGGGTATATGGAGAGAGAGAGACAGAGGAAGAGCACATCTGGCTGTGGGCAGCACAGGGAGCCAAACATCATGATTTTCACGTGATGAAACTTTTCACAGTCTCTCTTCTTGAAGTTAGGCTGGAGGTCTATGTCTACAAAAGAGGGCGATAATTTGATGAGAGTACCTAGAGCTTTGCATTCAGTTCCTCCCTCCTTCAGTGGGTATCCCAGCCCATATTTTCATCCTTAGATAAAGCACTGCAATCACTATGTTAATGGCCATTTGATAAGGGGAGAGCTTGGTACGTCTTTTTCCAAACAAAATAAATACATAAGTAAATAATATTAGAACAATAGGAGAGAAAGAGAGGGGGAAAAAAAGCCTCCAAACCTAACCATTTCTTACTCTGTGAGTAATGCATTTCTCTTTTGTGCCCTCTTCAAAGGTTATTCCATGTTCAAATCATACATTATCTGAAGCTCAAGTTTAGCCTTCTTCTAAGTCCTAACAGTCACAGTAGAAATACATTTTGAGTTTCACTCTTTGGTCTGATTTTTTTTTTTTTTCTCTTTTTTTTTTACCTGAACAGTTCACAGTTCATCTTTCACCAAAAAAAAAGAAAAAAAGAAATAAAATAAAATAAAAAAATAAAAATAAAATAAAATAAAAAAAATAAAAATAAAATAAAATAAAATCTAATCTTGGAGCAAAGACAGATTCTCTGGAGGAGGCAGAGACATTGAAAGAGCTAGGGGCATCCACCACAGACTTCGCATTGTCCTCAGGCAGTTCAAGGTACTGTTCCAGTGGTCTTGGCATACAGGGGACACGGAGCTGCTCATTCTTACCATGAAAGAGGCATTTAGTCACAGACCTCAAATGCTGCTGCCCAACTACTGAATCACCTGATCAGCTTGGTCATGACGTCTTGACGAACCTTGATGTTTCCAGGTGAAGAATTAACTCCTCTTTTTTTTTTTTTTTTTAATCTCTGGGAGTCATCATTCCTGATTTCCCTTACAGCTCCCACTTTCTATCCCTTTACCCTGTTTTCCTTTTGCCATATGATAAATGAATAAATCATTTAAGCAATGATAATCTTCTCTGTGGTATCTGTCATTACACTATACAGCATGGTCTTTTATTACTAAGATGGAATTTTCCCTTACAAATTAGTGGCTATTTATACAATTCTCTTCCTCAGCTATTTTTTTAAAGGCTGGACTTCACTGCCTCTCCCACAGAGAAGAGAATTCTTAAGGTCTGCGTCTGCTCTGACAATAGGATTTCAAGAAGTGAAGGAACCAGGCCATGCCACAGCAGTCAATCTAAGTACACAGAGTATCAAAGGCAATGTGAAGCTCATGCAATGTGAATATTCAGGTAGAAATCTGCCATTCTCAGAATGAGCATTTGGCTAAAACTGCAAAAGCCTTGAAGACAAATGAATTTCTTCAGACATTGTTGACTGTCTTCTGCAGGGTTTTCTTTTGCCACTTTTTCACAAAGGTTGCACTCACTGTCCCCTTGAAAACAGCTGGGAGGAGAAGTAAAGGTGCCTCTCAATGAAGCCTCAGCCAGGAAAGAAAGAAAAAAAAGTTTCTTCTCTTGAGTACTTTTCCCCTAACACCTTTTTAATTCAAAAAAAAAAAAAATGCTATAAAACAAAATTTGGGGGTGTAAAGTACAGATTTCAAATGATAGACATGTGACTAGAATAGGAAATCAATACACCTATTTTTTATCTTTGAGCTGGGCACCTTTTCTATCCACAGACATAACAACTAAGACAGCAGTTCTGAAGAGCACTAAGTGCAAATTGATGTCTAGGAATTGTTGTAGTCCATAAGGATAATATTTCTTACAAGTGTTGTCATAATATAAGAAAGAAATGTTTAAAAGTTCCAGTTTAACTTCTCTAATTATAAGATATTTTGATTTCTAATATTTTAATTTAAATATAAGGATTTTAAATATAAAGGTATATAAAAAAAGAATGTTTTCATCAGAAAGTTTGCAGTTTGTATAAAAATAACGTAAAATTAAGGAACGGGCATATTGGACATATATTTGTAGGTATTTGCGTATTTAGTCTATACATAAAGACCTATTTCCTCATAGATCAAGGAAGAATTCTTCTGATGATATCATTTTTCTCATCTCTCAGTGTCAATCCATGAACACCAAAATGCTGTCTTTGCAAAGCCAGCCCTGTCTATCTATGTACATAGACCTAGGTCCTGGAGACACTCATAGGCCCTTTATTTTTTATATTCACAGCTATTTTCATCAGTTTCAAATGAGCTGATTCCAAAATGAGACAAAGCAAATTTAAGTTTAGACTCAGAGAAAAAGTAGTACTGCTAGCAGTAATAAAATCTGCAACAAGTATCAGGTGTTTTCTAAAATGCATTTTGAGAAATATTTGATTACCAGAGAATCTGCGAGAGTATTTGCAAATGGTTTTAGAAGTGGTTTCCAGTACAACTTTCTGACCTTTCTTTGGAATAGCAAAACCTAGCACATATAAACCATTAGTATAATTCTTTCTGCATGTGTCTACCGTATGATTGACCTTCCTTGGCAAAAATAAGCACATTTGTTGCCATCTTTGGAATGGGAAAAACATCGGAATGAATGAAACCAAGACAGAAAAATGCTGAAGAGGGAAACAGGGTTCAGAATCTTGCTCTGCTCCTCTGGATGCTCTTCCTCAACCACAGCACTCACGAGAAAGTTTTATTCTTCAGATATAATTACCTAACTTGCTGCAGAGGCCACAAAAAATAAGAGGGCAGCAGAAATCAATACTGTGCTTATGTCTATGGGTACTGAAAATGCCTTCCCAGAGCTATCCTGCAAATCCTGCACTGCCACAGGACCTCGTGTCTGATCTTGGCTGTTTTAGTCATTTCAGCTATCCTCACTTTTGCAGAAGTTTTGCTGAAGACAAGCTCTTGATTTGACCCAGAATCTCACAAAATAAGACTTAAAAATCACATATAATGTTCATTTTCTTCCCCTGCTTTGTTCTCTGCTTCTCCTCCCTATCCCATCACGTCTCCAAATACCTCTTCACCTCAGTAAGATTTTGACATTTGGGAAAAACTCACTTAAAAAAAAAAAAAAAAAAGGATAAAACTGTTTGGCACAAGGGAGCTACAGCTCTTCAGTTCCCATTAGAATTTCTGAAACGACAATAGCTGAAAGGTTAGGGCAAAACCTATTAGAAAAGAAAAGTTGAGGTAAATCAGGTGAGCTCATCGAAGAAAATAGGGAAAGATTGGTTCCCTTTTGGGATTAGGTCTAATTAAGGTGAGCAAGCAGCTGTGCCTGTTTGGAATAACAATTGTGCTAGCATGTCACTTTTTTTCTGCTTAGTTGAAATTTATATAGTTTGGGAATGGTGGATATAAGAAAATTAGAGCTCATTTAGAATCTGTTGAAAGGACACTGCGCCTTCATTATTAGTTTTGCATCTGAATTTTCCTGGGGCTGTCCTCTCACTGTTATAGGTAATGGATTTTTCCCCAGATGTAATTGGATGAGTTTAATTTTTTCTTTCATTACCTGTCTAGAAGCCCTCTGCCCCTATTTCCCTTTGTGTTTTATTAGGACTGTAACCCCTATTTAAATAAAGGCTTTGATTGTGATTATATATGTTCAATCAGCACTTTCTGATTGAATAGTTCTGGTCATACAACGCTCTTGCCTAGCATTTTTTACTAATTACATTTTAGCCATTGTTGTGTACTATAGAACCTGAAACGGTGTTTGTTTTATACCTTTACACTCTGTCTAAAAGTTTGTGTCTCCCATGGGCCAGGCTACTTACAGCAAATATAGGCACTTTCTATTGCTAAGGTATATGTGCTGATCTATAGGTCATTCCAGTAGGTTACAGTAGGTACCCACTAAAAAGATGTAGCACTGATTATATCCCTCCAGAGCCTCTGGATATATAAATGAATTTGGTTATTTTCTATATAATTTTCTATAGTTTGATTTTCTTTCTTTTTTTTTCTTTTTTTTTTTTTTTTAATAATTTCAAGACTGTAGTTTCCCTTTATTTATTTTTTTTTAATATCCCCATAGAAACAGGTTGGGTTTTCTGCTGTCAGAGAACAGATTCTTTTCTTACTAAATTCTGATTTATGTGATGTAATTGTGGTGTTATTCCATCACACAAATTATTCTTCTTTCACACAGGATTGAGGAAGGATTTCTATTTTAGGTTTCTAGGCTTTACAAAACTCACTGGGAAGAGAAAGAATTCCTGTATATTCCCCTCAGTGTCTTTAGTTCCCATAACTGGTATAAAAGACCTAATGAAAATCTTTAATTACAGTCTGTAGACCCAATTCAAAAGTGGAACTTTGGAAAACTAAAGACCTGTCTCCTTTCAGTCTCCTGACTTAATACATTAATTATATTTTTTTCCACATCCCTTAAGAACCATGCCAGCTAAGAGTGCTTGAGCTAACATCATACTACTGCAGACAGTGAGGTGCTTTATATCTGTTCAAAGTGTATAAGGGATGAAGTGAGCAAATGACCAAACCAAAAAGTCAGTGTTTGATATCTTCCTTCATTACCTTTTTATACCTCTCAGGAAAAGCAAGCTGCAGAAAAATCCATTTCTAGCTGGATACACCTTGCAGATGTTCCTACACAGTATCTCTAGGCGTCCAGCTAAGAGTGTGGACTCTAAAGGTTTAACAGTGAAGAATGTATCAGAAAATCACAGCTTTATGTTGCCATTGGATTTCTTTGAGCTAGATCTCTAGTCCAAGTGAAGCTGTGGGGAACATCAACCTCATCCTAGTCTATATGTTACAGAATCTCCTTTTCTAGGATATCAGTGGTTAAAGATATTGAATAGATGTTTTATTATATACATATTTCCAATATTATTTTGCTATCTACAGCCATTTTCATCCATCGCATTATTACAAAATGACTAAACAGTGGGTGGTTATAAGAGAACACTATTGGAAGATCCTTACAGATTGCTTTTATTACCATCCTATTGTTCATACAAACAGCTTCTACCCCTCCATACATATTTATACAACTGGGATGCTTTAGAATTCTTTTATCCTGAATAATTTCAAGACCACAGAAAAGCTACTTCAAACCTATAGATAATCACAATGTACAATAATAATAATAACTCACATACTTATAAATGAATAAATATAATTGGGTTTCTCACTTAAGAATGAATAAGTTATTGTATTAGAATTGTCATCAGGGATAGCATGATGAATTCATTGCAACTGCCATATTTCTTTAGTTTCAGAGTTCAAAAGGCAAAATAATAAGAATTCTACTGAAAAAAAACCCATCATCAACAAAAACAATTACCTCCCAAAAGAAGAGGATGAGAAGTCATGAGACAGTGAGGTGAAACATGACATTAAATCAATGTCTTGTAGTTTTTCTGAGAGTTTTAGAAACTCTAGAAATAGAACTCTAAAACTTTAGAAATTTTAGAACTTAGGGGGAAAGCAAAGTCAGGTACAGAGGGTTGGAAAGAGAAGGCAGAACTGACCTCAGTTGATCAGCCATACTAGCTAAATGTTGTTTTCATGTCTTCCAGTGTGAGACACATCTACTGATAGCTTTAATTGAACAGGTACAAACGTCTCACTCCTTCTGAAAACAGAATACTTGAAAAGACTGTTTAGGAGAGGGATTTCAAAATAAGAAGTTGGTTTTCTTTCTCCATGTTTCTCTTACTGAACTCAAATGCAAGTTTTATTTGCATTGAGCAAAATGACATTCATAACAAGAGCTTTTGAAAGCTGCAGCAAGAAATTCTTACGTTAACTCAAGGTTTCTTGAAGGCATCTTTGCTTTTCATGGTCTTTTCATAGTTTGATTATCCATATGAAGTGAGAAATTTTGCACTGATATATACCCAGCACACACATTTCTGGTATTCATGCTCTCTTTTATATTTGAAAATACTGAAAATTACCAATGATCCTTTACACGATATTCATACTGCAAATAGCTTTGTAGATGTCTAAGTAAAAGCTATAATGAAATTGCATCAAACAAACAAGTAATGGATTTTTATTTTTTTGAGGATGAATTTTCACAACTCATTTTTCTGTCCTTCTCACATTAAAAACAGCATCTGCCACTAAGTATCAGCTTCAGTTACAAGTAAATTTAAAAATGAAAGACACTTTTTTTTAGGGGAATTGAAACTAAACTGCATTTTTTCCTATTGCTATATTTATTTTCAAAATCCGAAGAAAAAGGGATAACTTTAAACTATTTATTTTTCTACTGCATTTTTAAAGCAGTGCACAAAAGTTACACATCTCAAATAGTAGAGATAATATTTTTGTTGTCTTTTGAAGTATTTCTAAATATTATTTTTAGCTTATGTGGTTGGTTGCTTCTCTCAGCAGCTAATAATGGCATTGATATAATATTTTCAGTGTAAAAAGATTCCAGACTTCAGTGCTTAATGCAAATGGAGCCTGTTTTGTAGAAGGAATTAACAAATTTACTCATTACTAAGTTCTCCATGGAATTATAGCCACCAATGGATCGCTAAAATTAGGGCAGTTATCTAACCTAAGTCTGTAACGTTTTATACTGTAAGGAAATTATCCTCCACCTTCCAATAACCCTTTTGGGGAAAATGTAACTTTAGGAGAATATAATTACTAGGGATATGCAAATATTTTTTCCATGAATATTCATTCAAATTGAAAGCAATCTTTGTGATTATTTTGTGATGTCTCATGACAAAAAGTCAGGAGTTCTTGTTTTGCTGACTTTAATACCTGCAAAATTGACAGCTTATTGTATAATGTTTAGTTATTGGACTAACATGTTGTTTCTCTATTCCTGATTGAACAACTTACCCGGAAGCCTCCACCTCCAAGTTCTTAGATGCTTGGTAGAATTATATCAGCATAACATAATTTTGGGGAAAAGTTTGATAATACAGATGCATGAAGATCCTCCACAATGTCTTACAGTTTTTCTCTAATTTTTCATGGGCATAAGGGTAGCTTCTGTTGAAAAGAAAGAAAGAAAGAAA
>JAVCKT010031917.1:0-13291 GCA_032273925.1 Rhynchotus rufescens | reverse complement strand
AATTGTTATATGATTGGATTGTTAGTTCCATGCACCCACAGCTACAAAAAGAAGTCTGAAAGTGAATCTTTCCAGTCTCCAAGAAAGGAATAAGATCCAGTGGATAAATACCAGAGTTAGAGAAAATCAATCTTAGAAGTAATTAATGTAGCTTCATTGAAGTTTAGAATAGATACCATGAGAAAATCTAATGGTCTGTGTACATATAAGGTGAGTTCAGTTGATCCCTGTGGCATGTTATGGAATTGAAATTTATGCGTATGTAGATTCTCTGATGAAGTGCAACATAAAACTTTGTATTTTCAGAATTTCTAGAAAGTATTTGAAAAAATAGTCAGACGGGGTGCATTTGCACTGTATATATTTATGGAAATAAAAATATAAATATTAATAATAACATTTATTTGACATTAAAGACAGAATAACATGCAATTTCTTAGGACAGAATAAAGATAGCAAAGATGATATTTGAAAGAATTATGGATATAACTTAATAATTTTGGATGTTTTATAAAAGAAAGCTGTTAATAAGTACCAACATTTTAGGACTTATTTATAGGTTATATTGCTATCTGACTTTATTTCTGTGATGATATAACTTAGCTGTATGGCTTGCATTATGGTGTTCTTTAGAGCTTGCGAAATACAGCATAACCTTAAGTCCTTCCTATTTTTTCAGTAAGGAAGAGACATATGTAGATTTTCATGAGAAATTTAATTGCCAGTAGCAATTTCATGCGGCATGCGGTTAGTTAAGGACCTAGAGCTAAGATACTGCTGTGTGCTGTAATGACAGTGGATCTATGAGATACGGACAAACTATTGTTGCAGTAACTGTAGTTGAGGCATGTGAAATGCATCGTTCCACAGCAACAGCATTTGTAAGATTCATTTGGAGAAACTGAAGGTGTGGAACTTAAAGGGACTGGTTTGTCAGATCCATCAGTTCTGCAGTGAAGAGGAAATGAACATCCCCTGGATTTTGTTGCTACGCGGGCATACAGGTGCGACAGCAGTGGATAGAGCTCTACACTTGCATCTAAAGCTACAGTGAAAACCCAAATTTAAAGGGAATGCCTTCTATAGCATAGAGCCTAAAATGCTCAGGATTAACCTAATTCTGATGAAATTTAAACTTATGAGAAAGTAAGCTAATTATTTTTTTATCAAAGCATCCTTTTCATTTCGAAGAAAAAATTCTGTGGCCAGCTGGAAATGATCCCAAACTATATAAGCATCTGTGATTAAACTTAAAAGGCTTTTTTGACAATAACTGTGCTTCTACAAAAATGTATACTCCTGTTTATACACATGAGAATATCCCTGAAAAGACTGTATGCAAATAATTTATTGACTTGGAAGCATTACAATGTAAATCTCTCCTGGACTGAGTATGCAGGATGATAGAAATTTACAGATCCTAGACTAATTTTGACATAAGAACAATAATAGCACAAGAAGAAATGGGTATAAATTTCCTAAATACATGTAGTCTGGAAATTATGAGGTCATCAAAGTATGGAATTTATGGTGCAATTCAGTATGATTTAGTGGAATAAAAAAATAGCTGTTTTTAGATGAAACCTACGTCTTCGTCAAGCATATTATATTCTATAGATGCTAATAGTAACAGGGATGGAGGTCAATGACTTAGTAATTTTTGTGATTAAAGTTCTTCTAAAACTTTCTCAAGACCAATTATGTCTTATTACACTATAAGAGATGCTGCTTATGTCCATTAAAAAGATAAATTGGTCTTGTTTAAAGATAAATCTTTTTTCTTGGCTATATTCATGAGTTTGGCTCTTCACAAGACTATAATAAATATGTTGCCAGAAATAGCTTTTTCACAACCATAATTTTACTTATCAGGTCAAATGGTACCAAAGTTTCATTACAGTCTTGATCCAAAGTTTAGTGAAATAAAAAGGTCGAAATTTTCACTGATTTTGGTTGGCTATGCTATTTGCTAATAGAATTTTCACTGATTTTGGAAAATGATAGGCTTTAAGCACATGCCATCTGTATCTCTTTCCAGGGCCAGTACTTTAGACAGCATTAAACATAAGGAAAAGTTTATTTCTTACTTCAAATTTTAGAAAGATTCTAAAACCTTATAGTGCTTCTGAAGATTGACATGTAAATGAAATATTATATCTTAAATGTCTAGCAGGTGCAAGGTGAATTTTATTAAGTAGATTTGTAATGAAGTCTATATGTCTCTTTTGGATCTTCTCTCCACGTCGGGTCTCACTTTGGCTGACTGGGCTCAAAAATACTCAGAAAAATTCTAAATAGCATCCACCTACCATTCTACTATTCACCTACTATTCACATGATATTGCTTTTTTTATTCTTTGCCAATATTGACCAAGCTGCTTATCTGGAAGTGGAAGAGATTTTAATATTCTCTATCTGTGTGACTGGAGTTTAGTGTTGCAGTTTTTCGTGAGACCTCTAAAACATAGTATTTTCAGGAAGAGTAAACTGGAAGACAGCTAAGAAAAGATGATAGGAAAGTGTGGCAGACTGAAAACAGCAGTTATGTTTAGCTGCCCAAAAATGATCATGGGAAAAAGCATGTGGAACCAAAGATACCTACACATGCCTACAGCAGCTGATAGGATGATGTTGTGCTCACAGATGTTCTGTTAGAAATTCAAGACTTTAACATTTACTACAAGGACACTTTATGCATAACTGAGTTAAGGTACTGATGAGTACAAAAAAGTCTACAGAACAACCCAAACATTCTGAAAAATTCTACTTGCTCAGAAACCATAAAAAAAAAAAATAGAAAAGAAAGTGCTGGTGGTAAACAAAACACTTCCAAAGAATGACTCAGATATAAATTTTAGCAGCTCTCATTATGAAAGAAATTAAAATAATTGCATCTTTATTCACGTTCATTTTATCTTTCTGCTATTCCTTCTCCCTTATGCAGTCTAGTCTAAGCTCAGTTATAAATACCGGTGACATTTCAGCTTACACTTAAAGGAACATGAAGTGTTCAAGATCATATGCTTTCCTTCTCTGTTTTTGATTAATTTGCTTTCTAGTTTTATTGCCCAACTTTAGCACTTCACAGACAATTGACATCTGTTTTATATATTTGAATCAGAGAGATTTAAAATAGAGTATATCTGATAAAATCAAATAAAAGCAATGGTCTGGCAATCATAAATGAAGTACTTGGCTGTGAGTTCCTGTTACTATATACTGTAAACCTGATTAATTGTTGCTAAAGCACAAGCTAATGCTTGTGTATATTGAATAATTCAGTTTTAGGTGTACAAAGTAACTTTCATTTTCTACTTTTTTTACTTTCTTACTCCTTTTTCTATCTTGTTTAACAATGAATGTGACGATGAAAAAGTGCAGACCACCCAAAAAGGAAGCTATACCAAAAAATGAGTTCTGCATACAGCAAACTTATCTATTGCTATTTCTCTTATGGAAATGTTTACTCATTATAATAGGATGTCAGCTTTTTATATGTTTCCTGTATAGTCATTTTGATTAGACATTTACTGGGCACCTCTTGTGTGGATGAAGTAGGATGGAGTTTTAGATCAAAATCAAAAATAAAATGCCAGCATGCTCAGAAAAAGAGTCCTTATCTGGCAGAAGAGACATTTGAATTTAAATCTTTCCTTAGCCTGACTAGGAGGCTTGAACTTTTTGTCTTTTCCTGTTTTATTTTTTTCAGTATATAGAAGTATAATCTTTATTAAGAGCTCATCTTATTGGATCAAGTCCATATTGTGTCTAAGCAGGTAAATTGTCATTTTACCTACTAGGAAATGAACACGGAAACATCACACCTTCAGCTAAGATGTCTAAGCTCTGTTTAAATGGGTTTGACAGGGATTGGAGCTTGTACCATCTATTTATGCCTTTTAATACTACTGATTCTTTCAGGATGAAGCACTTTTTAATGAAAAAATAAAACAAAAAAAAATTTGCTGTGATACTAACATGGTATGAATATAAATTCTTAAATCTTAGTATTTTGTGAAATACTTTAGCAAGAAAATTGTTACCAAATCAGATCTAGCTTGTACATTCTTACAGAATTCCAAAGACATTAATAAAAGAAATCTCTCCAAAGGGAGTTTCACTAAATATTCCGCATTTTAGGTAACATGGAGTTAATATTATTTTACACATGTACATGAAACAGAAATTTTAAACCTCTAAACTCCATTTGGTTATTAGGTGCTAGAGCAGTTGAAGAGTTCTTTTCAAGAAATCAAGCAAACTTTTGATCTGCAAAAGATCAAAGGTAAATAAGAAAAATGACTGGCATTAGGGAACTTAATATTTTATATATGGATACTTTCTCAGGTTAGCTTCTCTATTTTATCTTAAGAATTACATTGGCTAACCTAGGTCTTTCTGTTTCCACTATATAAGCTACAGGGAAGTTGATCGAAGTCACTACTGTCCAAAAATTATTTCCTTTAATATTTCAAGATTCAAGAATTTGAGATGATGAAGAATCAAATCAATTTAAGGCTCCTATTAAAATGGAAAACTGATATATATTGCAATTATTTTGAAACCACTGAGAAATTTTTAAAAAGACAAATTTTAATTTTGACAGTTCCATTTCTTAAAAAAGATATAAAATTAGAGAAAAATGTGAAGTAAATATGACTTTTAAATGAAAAATCAAAATACTGATTATGGCTAATTTGAATTTTTAACAATTAAAAAGTATTCATTTAATACACTGATGCTGATGATTTTTTTTTCAGTGAAAATATGCTTTTTAGAAAAAGTTAGTATAGTGAAGAGCTCATATTTCTAAACACAAAGACATCTGAGGTGGCCACAGGTGAATACTGGCATAGAGAAAGTATATAATTAGGTATCATTAGGCATGCAAACACAAAAGTGATAACTTGAACTCTTCCAATTCCATTTTCTAATAGTGAGAAGTACATGATTATGCGTCTGTCTTGAATTTCATTTCTTTATTTCTGGAAAATAGCTACAATTAAAGATCCAGTGTTGAACGTTTTACAGTTGAAATCAATGATATTGAAGTTCTTTTCCAAACATAATAATTCTATGATTCTATGATCACTTATGAATAATGATTCTGTATCTGCAGTATTCCATAGAAATCATTTGCATACAAAAGTCTAAACTGAATGGACCAAACAAACGTAATAAAGGACCCTCAGCTGCCTTAATCCTTGCAACTACTGTATTAAGATGGAAATTTTCTTGTGGGAAGATAAAAATGCAACTGCTTTTATAGTATGAAACTTTTGAGGCAAACATCTAGCTTTTCTTGTTCAGCAATATTATCTTAGGATACTTCTTCTCTTTAAGACAGAAAAAGAACCATCAGCAAACCCATTGCTGCTCCTGAGAATTTATTTCTTTTGCCCAGGGCTTACAGACGCACAGCATAAGTTGCAGGACTTCATGATCTTGCAAGAAGACATGGATACATGCGTCAGCTCTTATTTCTGTAGTTATTGCAATGTAGGAAAGTGGCCTAAAGCTCTTTCTGGATGAGTAACAGTCAGTAATCCTTTCAGAAGGATACTGCCAGAGCTGAAAGACTGACTAGGATACAGAAAAGACTGAGATGAGACTTTTTTTTTTTTTTGGAAGTTGAAGTATTGCAAAAATGTACCTCTTCCGGCAATTCATTGCCACTGACAAGGGGCCACAGAGACAAAAGACAGTTTCCCTTGATGAAATGAATTTGTTGATTTGAACATATAAAATTCCACTGACCAGCTTGATAAAATGATTATGGTTTTCTTATTGTTTGGGATGGTGGCAGCTGCTCATTTGACACCACAAATGACACTCCTATGTAATCTTATCCCCACCCCAAGCCACTGCATTGACATTGCAATCTCAGTAATAGGTGGTGCCATTACAGCTTCTTCACAGCACATCCTGAAGCTTGATTTCAGCCTACTTGTGCCTCAAAGTGAGCTGAGGAGCACTGCTCCAACACTGAGGCATGGCTCCATTTCTGTATAGACCTATTTCCTTTCTGTACATATAAACTTTCCATTGGATTTCCATGGGTCCTCATGCTTTCATTAGTACAGTCGCTAAGCCTCTTGCTGAAACAGGGTGTTTTTCCGTGCTATTCTGGCTTCTCTGTAGCCTTTTCATACATTAGGAACTGGTCTAATCTGTTTTTTTTCAGTCTCTCAAAACACTGCTCTTCTCTCTGTCTTTTTCACTCACTCTCATTTTAACTATCACATTTTTTTTTCTCCTAAAATATAATGAGAATTTGTTACACTTTGGGCAAATTATTTAAAAAATTGTCGTAAGTTCAGCCTTCTTAAAATTATTGATTATTTTATGCATCTGTATAATGTGTTAAACTACAGTCAGAATGAGTTCATTACAATATAGATCTATCTAATCAGCTCTCATCATGCAGGACTCACTGGCTTGTTTGATTTGTATCCTGGTAGTTTGCAAGGAAAGTTTTTAGGTTGTGAGGGATCATGGACAAACTCCTCAACACCATTAGCTATAGCCATTCCCACATTATGATAACTAGACACTTCTGGAAGACACATGGTCATAAATCCTGCCTTTGCTGTGAACGCTAGTAATAACTTTTGTGCTGTCTTTTGATAATCTGGATTTAATATTTGCTTTCACACTTTTATTCCACTTTTATTGGTTGTGTGCTTATTCTCTACTTCCTCACTGAGAGCCAGCCTCTTGCATTTTCTTGTTGTCATATGCAGTACATGCCAGAGACCAGTTTTTCCCTCAGTACTGGTGACTTTTATTCAAGACTCTCTCTTATGTCTGAGCTACCTCATCTAGGAACCTTTCTTTGTGCTAGTCCTTTTTTTTCTACTTTTCCAGCAAGTTGCACCAGGGAAAATACCTTCCCTTGGGGTTTTCATTTTTCTGAGACAGGACAGCACGACCTTGGCATATAACATGTATTACTGCTTTTATATAGCAATTTTCTTATACAAATCCATCTCCCTTTTTCCCCACTGGGAGTCTTATTAAGGCTTCTCTTAACATGATAAATAGACTTGGCTTTTCCCCCTCCTTTGGGGGTTCTGGCTAGCTCTAGTGTTTTGTATAAGACTGACTTAAATCACCACACAGAACAAGCTGATTATACATCTACAGTCATCTACTTTTCCATGTGTCCTTTGGTGCTGGAGCTAATGTGTGCCCTTTCAGCAAAGACTCCTTTCCTACACACATCTGTTTACAGGACTAAGTAAGGATAAGTGCAGCTTGAGGTGCTGTCTCCTTATTTCTGTGCATGTTGAGTACAGTTTCTCCAACTCTCTAGACTTTTGTCTTTGTAGCAAAATGCCACCAAATATAGAAGGAGAACAAGCTTAACTTGTGAAGGAGCAGTGCATTTTTAGTTCAGTGTCTTCATCCCCATCTTGGTCTGAAAGGGAGGTTGTAGGGAGGTGGGGTTCAGTCACCCCTCCAAAACAGCTACTGATAGGCCAAGAGGAAATGGCCTCAAAAAAAAAAAAAAAAATCTACATGGAAAGAGTAGTCAAGCATTGAAACAGGCTGCCCAGGGAAGTGACAGAGTCACAGCCCCTGACAGTATTCAAGAAACATACAGATGAGGCACTTGGGGACATGGTGTAGCAGGCATGGTGGTATTGGGGCTACAGTTGGACTTGATGATCTTGAAGGTATTTTCCAACGAGGATGATTCTATGATTCTATAACCCTCCCTCCTCCCTTCCACCATCAGGATGAAACCAGCTCCAACCCCCAAACAAGCCACTCTTGTTCCTTGCAGCCCACTTGCGCAAACACCCAATGCCAGGATACATTTGCATGGGTGCCGTTTACTTCCGATCGGAGACGGGGGCCAGGCCATTGTGTGCATACAGCTATTTACGGGGAGAGCGCCGTGGTGTTTTAAATACTTCACCTCCTTTGCAGGGCTCCGGCACCGGTTGCCATGGAAACAGACGAGCACCAGAAACTGGCAGCTCAAAACTGACTCATCTGCTAGTGGCTGTGGCCGTGTCTAGTCCCGCTTCCATGGAAACCCGCGGTGGAGCAGGGAGCAGGGAGCATAACGCAGCCCTTTCCAAAAGCCACCTCAGAAATAACCCAGCGCCTACTGCTGTTCGGTTTGCTGGTCTCTGCCCCCCGGGCCTGTTTAAGTTGAGCCCTTGCTGTACTCCACAGTATTAAACAAAGTTTTAAACAAATAAAGGGAAACAGGACATTGCAAACAAAGGTCTCTGGCCTGTTTGCTTGTGGTGTGTGTTGGGGGACAAACGGTTAATAGTCTGGTCTGCATGGCTACATGAGCCTCTGATCAGCAGAATTATCTTTGGCTGATCGAGTATCTATTTGTATGTATCTTTCCTGCTTCTGTTGGTCATATTAGAAAAAGGAGCATTGACTGACATGGTTTAGGTGGTTAACATATATCTCATGAATTCTCCTCAAATACTCTGCCCTATCACTTGAATGACAATGCTGCATGAAAAATATCAGACTCTGGTAGCATTTTTAGCTATCAGCTGAATTATCTGGAAAAAAAAAAAAGAAAAAAAGAAAAAAGAAAAAAAGAAAAAAAAAAGATAGTTTTCTGTTTGATTTTTTTGCCTTCCTTCTCAAAAATTATAAATCATACCCTTCCACAAATTTCCAGACTTTCAACTGGCTCTAGGTCTTTGATATATTTAGAAGTCAGGAGGTTGACATTGGTTTTCCAAGAAAAGATGCTCAGTTTTGCAAAGGTTGACTGGGTTGCAGTGTGTTTAGTTCAAGTGCCTCTTACCCGGCTGACCCTCATTCCCAGGTGTAATGTTCTTTTTTGGAGAAGTGAGGGGCCATTTTTTATCCCCCACACTGTGCCAGGCTGGAGAAAAGCTAGAGGGATGTTAAATTGTATTTGAATGGAGTGAATTTATCAGTGTTGCTTTGCTGACACCGGTATCTTGTAAGACATAATGTGCTACAGAATTCAGATGCTTCTTCTAACTCACCATTAATCTGAAGAAATGTTTGTGTCTCAGTAGCTATTACTGAAAAAAAAAAAAAAAGAATACCAGTAGGTATTCTGTATTGAAAAAAATCAGTTCAGATAGTGGAATAGTTGCCTATCAGAGTTGGAGGTTTCTGCAAACATCGCATGCTTTGCCCACTAGTAAAGACAACACACCCCAAAGTCTATATTATGTCAAATAATCAGAACAAGAAACCCTTTGAAATGTCTGGTCATTTTATTATAAAGTCTAAGAAAAGTCACCGCCTGCAACTTCTCAGAGAAATATTCTCTGCCACTGATCCATGTCTTTATCTGCTCAGTTTCTGATGAATTGCTGAATTTTCTGAAGCCCAGGGTATGGAAGGCAAATTATTTTGCCTGCAGATTCCTCTGGGGCTTCCTGATCCACCACAGGCTGGCATGACATTCTGCTTTGTTTTTGAGATTGTCAGAATGGTCTCAGATGTGCAGGCAATCAGACATATGTTAATTGTACGTGCACTATGTGCTGTGTTCCACCAGCTATTATTTTTCCTTTGTCTCTTTCTCTTCTGAGCTGAAACAGATATTACTATTATTCTGAAATTCTAAAAAATGTTCTTCTCTCATAGGCAAACAAATTCCATTTTCAGGGAAAGGAGAAAAAATCAGAATCATAATTAATAGAATTTCTCTTTCTTTGATATGTTTGTTCCTGTTCCACATCAGTTGTTTTACTTCATGTGGTCATTAGAGTAACTGAGAACTATAATTTCCACTTCCATTGTTGTACCTTTAGATGACTTTTATTGAACTTTTCATTTGTTTATAGCATCTAATGTTTTTATAATTTCTTGAAAGAAATGTCAAAAGTGGATCTCCACTCTAAAGAGATGAAAATGAACAGTAAAAGAAAGGTTGACACTATCTAAGGCAACATGACAATAATAATAGAATAATAATCACAGTAACATATTTAACCCAAAGCTGAGCTACTGCCTTTCCTAGCATATTTTATGTCATTGGTACTTTTCACTAATCTTGCTTTACCCAGCATTTTGACCTTGCCCTATTTCTACTTCAGTTCTTGTAAATCAGCTTTCTTAAAACTCTTACCTTTGCCTTCATTATACTTGAACCATGTCTGCTTATAGTTGCATGCTTTTAAACTGTTGCTAGTAAAACAAATTTTATTCAGTCTCTCTGCATGCCTGTATGTGTCGCTAAGTTTTGAACTCACTAACAGGAGGAATAGGACATTTTTACAACATCTATGATGTTAAGCATGTTGAACTTTAGTAGGAGATTTATAAAGAAACTGTTTATGCGTCAGCTTCTCTGTTTTTCCTTTCCCCATTGTAATTGCCTGTATTTCAGCTGAGTATTCATCATGTTTGTCTCAAGTTGTGATCCTTCTCAGGCATTGCAGGGATTCCTTTCATGCCTAAAATTATGTATATGACTCATGCAGATGATTTTACTTGCATATAGCTCCCAAGCTTGGCGCAGTTCTACATGTAACACTTAGGCAAATTCTTCAATGTTAGGATCCCATGTAAACTTAAATTTCAATTTATGCATTGTAAAGAAAGCAGAAATCACTGGAAATACTGGATTGCAGAACAGTGTGCTCCCACGATACATGCTCAAAGGGGGACGAGGATTGCTTATGGATATCAGAAGAAAGAAATCATCTGTTGTGATTGATAAATCCCTACAGTGGAAGAAGGCTTACAGGGTATGGGAAAGGGTGATAGAACAACCAAAAAGGAAATACCCTATGGAATATATGTGAAAGTCATGTAAGTCATGTGATATGTTTTCCCAGCCTCAGTTAAACTCAATCTCAGTGGTATGGTCTGACCCACAAGTGAAAGGCAATTCTTTCAAATGAGGCTAAGGACAAGGCTGTGCCTATATTTTAAGGAAACTCTTTGAATACATAGGACCAGATCATGGCTTGGTAAACAGTATTTGTTTAACATTTGTATGCTTGCAGGGTTGTTCTTGTAACTCAGAGTAGAGGGACAAAAGATGATGAGAAGATGTTTATTTTTTTTTTTACCTATAATGACCAGCAGACATAGTCAAATGTCAGATGCATCATTTTATCAGATATTTAGGGGCAGAGGTCCTCTTTGCCTGCCTTCACAGGTCCTATTTTGTGCTCAGGCAACAAATGATAATGACCTGTTGAAACTGCTCAGCTAGGAAGCTTTAAAATATAGCATATTTTTAAATTTGGATGGGCAATCCTCTTTCCCTCCTTTGAGGAATAAAAAACACAGGTTATCACAGAGAGGACATTTCTTAAATCAACTGCAAAGCTGGTAAGAAAACTGTAGTTCGATCTCCCTTCTAACTTTTTCAAGAACAAGTAAATCAGCACATTTCTCCTTAATTAGAGAAAGTTCCTATCTCTCAGGTTTATATAAAGACAGTGTAAGTACTATTATGGAAGTGGAAGGATTTGAGAATATGCATGGGAATTATGCAGCTCAATTAGCAAGTTGCAGCTCGATTGACAAAGTATGTATTATAGTACTATATTGGGTTTCTGAAAGCTACTATACTATATCCCTCTAATATATCTATTTTATGTCAGTACCCTCGGTCAGTTCTAAGTATATGGATGCATTTGAAAGATTAGATTGTTTAACATAGACATAGATTTTTGAAAGATTCCCAGACATTCAGACACCCTCCAAATCCAGACATTGTTGAAAAGCAAAGCAAAAAACCACAGAGAAGAGAGAGAGAAATGTAAGGGAGAAATATAGCATGTTCTCCCTGGGTCAGCCACTTAGTTCTGTTTTCATAAAATTAATAGTTGTGGTATACTTTTTAAGGAAATCTACAGTGTCACAACTGCATGAGCCTGATAGCTTTAATCTGTATTTTTCATTTTACTGAGATGAAACTGCAGCCTTGTTAAAGGAATTGTCAAAAAGTACTTGACATTAACAGCGCTAGCAGAATCTGGCTCAACATGTCAATACAACTGCTGTTGGGCAAGTCAATTAAATACCTTTCTTTAGAAGAAAAATATTCCTCGTAGAAATTCTACAATTCAACATGAATACTGCAACATATAGTTAAGCCAGACTGGAAGCCCTTTCCAAAATCTTCCTGTGGAAAATTTATTCTCTGTTCAAGTTCTGATATTGATAGTTTCTTTTGACTGCTCATCTTTGCTGCAATTGAAGATACTTTTTCCAAAACCAAAACACCACCAAAGCAACTTCTTGCCTCTTGTTACTTAATTACATTGATATTAATATAGAGAAACTGGGTATTGAATGACTGATATTAGCTATCAGAGAAGGATGCTATTAGCAAAGTTTTTCAGTGCTATTTATCCTGCTTCAAGCCATCTGGAGGCATCTGAATGTGCCATTGGAATAATTAAGAAATATCAAGAACAAAATGGCTTTAAATGGCTTTTAATGACAAAACTAATTAGGGGTCCATTCCCATAACATGCAACAGTCACTGCATGTTACTAATGTGTCACAAATGAGATCACTTTTAATGGATAAATGGCATATTTTGCAAATTCATCTCTTGATAGTATCTCTCTCAATTTTCTTAGGACTCTAGAAAACATTATCTGTGATTAGTATGTGCTAAATGCATGCTGGTTTTGTGTTAACAGTAGGTGTCTGATATTTTAAAATGAAAAAGTGAAACACGGTTCTCTTCTACTGGAGGTGGATCTTTTAAGTATTTGCATGACTTAGTTTTGACATTTAATAAACCTAATGTCTGAAGTCATACTGCTTTTACTGAGAACGATTTAATCATTTCTAGCATGCACTGCTCTAAAACACAGCCAATGTTGTCCTTACTATGGTTTCTCCTAAACCATTCCGGGTCCTAGCTAGTTGAAGAAAATGTTTTCAAAAGATCCAGTAGACTTGCATTTGTCTGTAATATCTGTTTAAGAGCACTGATATCTTCTCCAGAAGGATATTAATATGGAAGTTGACGGTTTAGCCTTCGCTGGCTGATCTTATGCGTATAAGTCTATGATGTGAGTTTCAGATGTCATGCATAACTGGTATCTCTTTAGATAAAACCAATAACAAATTATGTTTCCTTATGCTTATTCTTTACATTAAAAAAAATTGCAAAGATAGCAAAGTGGTTTTTTATGAATGCTTTATAATTTCATTTTATCTTTCTTGAACATGAGATTGAAAGCAATTTGTGCTGAAAAGCTTGTCCATAAAACTGATATGAACTATTAATGCAGAGCATTGTTCTAGCCATCTAACTGCAGTAACCTTGATTCTGATGATACCTGGTGAGTAA
>JAVCKT010031912.1:0-16658 GCA_032273925.1 Rhynchotus rufescens | reverse complement strand
ATTTGTATCTTACAAGTATTCCCATCCCTAATGACACGATTCGGAGTAAAACAAAGAACCCAGAGACCTACCAAAGAAAACCAAAACCAATCCAAAAAAAACCCAGAAACAATAAAAAAGCAGGCAGAATTTGCAGTTGTTTTAAATTCTTAACCATAATGTATCCAAATTAACCAAAATAGTTCTTTTTCCAATTTAAGTTTTCATATGCAAAGGGACATGATAGGGGACCTTTCTCCACTTTCTCAATAGCCAGAAAACCCAATAATTTTTTTTTTATTCCAATCCATAAGCCACTTTTCTCTTTCCTTGCTCTCGTCCTCCTCTTTTCTTTTTTTCTTTTTTTTTTTCCTTAAATGCATTTTACTCCCACAGCTAAACCACTGCATTTTAGGCAAATAAATGCTCCTTTTTTGTAATGCTGGACACAACCTGTGAAAATTTTCTGCATTTAGATTCAACAATGCTCTTATCTGCAGCTCATCTCGAGAGAGACAATTACCATTTCCTCTGCCTTGATCTTGTTTGTTTAACTTGACACAGTGAAGAAAGGGCTGACATTGACCAAAATCCCCAGCATTAATTTATCTCATGTTCGGCATTCATCATTGCCACCATGCAGGAAAGGCATGGCAGTCACTCGAAATACCCGACCAAGAAAGGCTCCACAAAACCTGCTCGTGTAAGGGCAGCTGGGCAAACCCCTGTTTTGGAGCACCTTTAAATTTCTTATTTTGAAGCCTTGCAAACAGAGGGTGCTTGGCTTGCTGATGGACTGCCTTTCACACAAACTGAGGTACCTTTAGTTAATTCAGAAATTAAAGCAGGATGATACGGACTAGACCTGCTTCAACAACAAACTTGTATTTCCTTATTCTCTAGTACTTATTGAAACTCTTCTGAATATCATAATCACTTATTAGGCCCGCATAAATGTCAACGTACATAACTGCAAAATAACTTTCACTGGGCAATTGTCTCAGTTTGACTTAATTAAACAGCATTTCTACTTTAGAAAGTCAAATTCAGGTACATTCTCCAAACTGCCTATTCTTGGGTCTTACAAGACTAATGTCTGCACAGGGAAAATCCTTGTGCTGCAAAGTGGCCGGGGGGTGCTTGTGTTATCAGTCACCTTTGTCTCGAGCACTGGCAAATAGCACTAAACCCACAGTCCCAGCCAAGCATTGCTCCCCTCATCTCCAACCCACCCTCCAAAGATGGGGGCAGAAGGGGAAATAAATAAAGAAATGCCCACACCCTGGACACTAAAGCTACAGCTCCCACAGCAAAAAAACCCCACCTACCTGCAAAAACTCATTGAGCTCCACCTGCCCGTTCTTGTTCAGGTCCACCTCATTCAGAATATCGTGGAGTGTATTTTCATCGATCTGAACGCTGATGCTCTAGACAAAAACACAGAGATGAACGTCACGGCATTAATCCTCACTATGTATGTCCTACTCTGCAACGCAGCCAAGAGCTTGGAAAAGGAAAATACAACAAGAGAATGTTACCTCCAAGACACGCTGGACGTCCACTATAGTAATAAACCCTTTCTTCTCCTTGTCAAACATGTGGAATCGCTTCTTGTATCTGCAAATTAGGGATTATCAGTGTGAAAAACTGAACTCAAAGTGTGACAGGCATTAACTCCTAACAAGCCAGGAAAGTCTACTTCTGCTTTACCTACCTTTCAATATCTGCAGGCACTAGAGTGATTTCAGATCTGTCTGTTAACTGATCAGACTTTACTTTGTAGCCCATTTCGTAATAGAGAAACTTCTTAGCAGCTTCCAGTTCTTCCTACATCAGAAAAGAAAAACTGTCTCTGTTTCTGACAAAAAACCAGTTTACACAATGATTTTCAATGTTGTATTTTGTTAGCTCCTTACACTTAACTAGAATTTATAAGGTCCAAAATGAAGCAGCTGGTAGCTGAAAAGTATTTCAAAAAATAAGTTACAGAAGCTTAGGCATTTTTTAGCCCTGAAAAAAAAGTACAGGTCTTTATTGACTTGGTAGTTGCGTCAGGACACACGGACTGTGTAAACACTTCCAAGATCACACCCTCAGTCACACGTGCTGTTTGCACCCATGTCAGGAAGAACCATACCTACGAAATGCCATTTAATTCACAGCTGGTAACTTAGCACTATGTTTAACTTAACGACCTGAAATCATCAGAAATCAGGAGGATCAACACTAGGCAGATTCCTGATGCTTTAAACGGCATCGCAGTAAATTAAGATACTGAATTACTGAATAGTTAAGTTATCGAATACTGAAAGCTCAGTGCAAGCTCTTCTGTGGCTAGCATTACAAAAACAATAATGCACGGGGGAGCACGGAGATTCCTACAAATCTAGGTATCTCAAACAGTTCCAAGAGCAGCATGAGCATCTACCACAAGTCACCAGTATGAAAGCACCACAGCTTACAGATAAGTCCCTCTGTCCTGAGTAATAGCTGCACTAACAGTAAGAAGTGTCCAGGCATGTATTTTTAATATATATATATATAGTATATTTTATATTGATATATATTTTATATATATCTATATTTTATATATATATATATATCTCACACCTTAAGCCAAGAACCTTATCCAGCAAGAGCCTTCTTCTTTAAGGCATATCAGGAGACCACCTAAGCTATGCAGCACAATCTCACATATTTCACTATAAGCACACAATTAGCTGTAAGTCTTGTTGTTGTTTGGGACTTTAAAGTTAATGGTCTTATCAGATCCGAATTAAGAAACACCTTCTGAATATGTACGGAGGTGCCTTGTAGCTCAATCTGTAATTTAAAACAGAAAAAAACCCAACCCACTCAGAGAGTGGAAACTGCGGCTCCTGGAGCCGGCGCCAGGGCGGTTCTGGAGGCACCAGCGCCCGGCGCGAGCCCCAGCGCCCAGCGCCTTGGCCTCGGCAGGGCCTGGCCGCACTGGCCCGCTCTGCGCCCGCGCACGGCCACGGTTCGGACCGCGGCCGCAACGTCGCGTCTCCCGCGCCGCACGGCACTGCCTGCGCGTTCCTTTGGGATAAAAGCGGGAAGGACGGGCCTTCAGCGACTTATGTGGTAAGCCAGAAGCGGTAGGAGCACTTCAGCAAGCGGGGATCTAAACGAGAGTGCAGGCTCCAGCTCCCTGCCTCAGAGCAGATGCCTTCACGCAGGGCAAGTCACCTGGCCCAGCTGCATTGACTACGGAGGTGGTGCACGGAGATCAGCTCAGACAGGGCTGCCTACGGCACCAGCACCTTCACTGAAACACAGCGAGTCCCACACTGCAGAGCTGGGCAAACAACTGTGGCACCACTCACACGGCACGCAGAAAGGGAGAAATGACACACAAAAACCCCTCGCGACTCTCCTTCTCCTCTGAGACTGCCCTGTTGAGAAACGGCACTGCAAAGAAATGATCTGTCCAGGAATAAGATAACTATGGCAAGCAAGTTTGCTTTCTTCTTTTCTTTTTTTTAAAACTTAGAGAACACCAGGATACAGATCTCCACTTCTCCCCTCCACCTCCAGCCAACACAAGTTCAGCTGACAGCTACTTTGATAAAGTCTTTCATTCTGAAACCCGCCGCGGGATTTACTGTCGCAGGAAGAAAGCATCATTTGAAGTTTTCCTTTCAGCTGATTTAGATTGTTAACATGGAAACTGCTTGACAGAAACAAAACAGTTTCAGATGAAAAATGCCCTTTGTACCTTTTTCTTCTGCTCATTCCAGTTAAGTTCCTTGCCCATGATATCCACAATTCTTGGCAAAGCTTCCTCAGCAGCCTGCACGTTCAGGAAGGCCAAGCGCGTGCGGCGGGAAATCATGTCCACGGCAGTGCGGGCATACTCCTTCACACCGTACACCACCTTCAGCGGGGAGGGAGGGTAAAAACAACAAACTTTTACTTATTTTAATGGCTGAGCATTTTAATGAGTTATTTCAAAGGCAGGCATTGGCAAATGGGATGAAAAAGGTAGCAGGAACTTCGACTGGGAATGACTTTCAGCATCACAAGTTGCATCACTGGCCCAACTAACAGAATAAGCTAAAAAAAGTGTAATTAGATCCCACTCTATGTGTTAAAAACAAGCTCTGTTTTTCCTAAAACATTTTTAAAATAGCATCTCCGTGCAGGACAAAAACAAACTTATTTCAAATTTTACAAATATTTTTTAACATATCAGAATCAGATCTCAAAGGAAAGCCCTTATGAAGATGCTTTACGGAGAGAAAGCCTCATCTCAAACCTGCTTCTTTTCTGAAAAAGCAAAGAGGATTATGTAGCTTTTCCACATACCTCAGCTTCAATATAAGGGAATTCCGATACAAGGCGCTTCCCAACAATAGGCCATCTCTTTCCTGTCACTTGGGCTATTTTTGCCACCTCAAAAGCCTTGTCACCATACGTAGAAGCGAGATGCTGAGCCACCTATAGAAATGAAAGCAAATGCAGCATGCTCGCAAAGGCACAACAAATATATGTACGTTTTATTTTGTCAGTCCTCTCATCGGCAGTAACAAATGGGGTGAGGAGGGTCTTAGGTTTTGATGGGGTGGGAGGAAACCTCCTGTGTTGTGAATGCTTAGACCAGCACTAACACTACTACACATGTATCAATGTAACGGTGACTAATGATGCTTCAACCCTTCCTGCTACATTGCCATCACACCCAAGGCACACGTTTTGTCGGGCTTGAAGGGCAAGAGACTCTGGCTTCTCATGTGCACTTAAAAGTTGCAACCAATTTTAAGATTATGAAGAGAAAGAAAAGATAGCATATGTCTATGAGAAAAGAGCAATTACTAGAACTTACTTCCTTTCAAACCAGCCTTACCCTGGCCAGATCTCATCTGACTTAACAACCCTTTATACAAGTTAGGCTGGTAGCAGGTTAAATGAGAAAAGCAAAACCCTCCCACACAGGAACACGTGGGCACAAAGAGAAAGCCCAGCGACTCACCTCGCTTTCAAGGCCATAATCCTGGACCAGCCTGATGTAGAGAGTGGGACTCCAGAACTGAGCCCCCTCCAGTTGCAGCCCAACCGTCCGACTGGAACCGGCCTTGAGCCCATGAGTCTGGATAGCAGTGTCAATGGTGTCCTGTGCCATGGAACGGTACGTTGTCCACTTCCCACCTGTAAGCAACACATTTATTCATTTCTGGGGGGGAAATTGAGAGAAATACGTATAGTGCATGCATGCCAGCTTCAAACCTTATGTATCTCAAGCCACAGATCACTATTAAATACAGTTATGCCAAGCAGTATCCTATAAGTACACTAAAGTTGCGAGAAAAATTCCCTGGGGAAGTGCAGCAGAGCTGTATTTAAAATGAACCTCCAGTACCTGCTATTGTAACCAGGCCGCTGTCACTGACAGTGACGATGTGGTTGCGGCATATTGACTGAGTGTCTTTGGAGTTGGGGTCCGTGACCAGGGGACGGATGCCGCTCCATGCTGCCAGCACGTCTCCTCTTCTCACTGTCAAAACCACAGAGATCACCTATGAGCACCGACAATGCCTTTTCTCTGCCCAAAAGCAGACCAGTCACAGAGAGGTTCATTGTTTACAGTGGGTAAAAATCCAACAGAGAACTGATCCTCTATGAGACTAAACTCTTGACCTTGCTCAACTACAATAAAACCAAACACCAGCATCAACAACAAAACCACACGATCAAAACCCCTGGCCCCAGGCACTGCCCACCCCGGCACCAGGGCTGCTCCTTGCTGGCTTTCACGGCAGGACAGTCACTACAAGGTATTTGGGAACCCCAGAAAAGGTTTGTTCTGCAAGAGCTATCATCGTGCCTTAAGGACCTCAAAGATGATTTTAAAATGCAGGATAAATCCAGTATTAAATACATTTCATATACTGGATGTTGAATAAAAAGTACTTCATACACTGGATTTTGACAAACGGCATTTACGCGGCGCCTCCGCGGCACGTGCCTGTGGGAGCGCAGCCACCCGCAGCCGTAGGCTCCGGAAAGCGCCTCCCACGCCGGGGTAACCCCGGCTTCCCTGCCCGGCCCCGGGAGCAGCCCCCCTGCTCCCCGCCTGCTGCGGCCTCAGCGCCAGTCCTGACTCGGCAGCAAAGCCAGAGGAGGAAAGCCCGACGGCATCGAGCAAGTGAAAAACCACAGAACAAAACAAAAAAGCCCTTAACAATAGTAGGAAGATACTCTGGCTTCTGAGTGTCGGCGTTTATTTATTTATTTTCAATAAAGCATGGGACCGATAGAGAATTTAATGAACTTAATTTTGCTGCTTATTAAATTTACAATAGAAAAATTGACCAATTTGCTTTGTAGTGGAGCCTTCGGAACATTTTTACTATAACTTTCAAATAACTGATAATGAAAAATCAATAACAGGGTGTAAAAATATCCCCCAAAGAACACAAAATAGATTTCAGAAATCAATGGTGCTCTGCCAGCATGTTTAACCTGCCAAAATGAAGTGTTAATCACAGAAATAAGATACCATATTACGTTTATAAACTAATGAAACTAGAAAAAGCAGCATGCGTGACACTATAATTAAACAGTTGGAACACATCCAAGCCTGTGTAAGTTGATAACCCTGGCACTGTCTCTGGCAGCAAAAAGGCAGGTCTGCAGTGAGTTGATATGGCCAGCACAGTTGTTAATTCAATAACAGGCAATCTATAAACACTGCTAATTGCATGTGTGAAAAACAGCGTGCACCTAGGTAGGCTTCTGTGGAGAGCGCGGGCGCCTCCAGAGCGCGCAGGAGCCCTGGCCGCTCGCACGCTCGCTGCGCCGCGCTGCCTGCTGCCCTCCCGCTCGCCGACACCGGCTCCTGCGCGACACACTTAGCCGCACGTCTTGCAAAGACTCTTTATCTTAACTTCGTACAAATACAGTCGTCAATTACCCACTTTGGAAAGCATAAATAGGTAAGAGAGTATTTGCAAGCTCTGAAGAGCAAGCTTCCTAGAGCCCGGGTAAAGGGTGCCGTAATGTCTCTGACAAGAGCAGTGCTTTTGAGCTATATTTTAATGCTGCTACAAGAGAAATCTAGGAGAACTCCTAAGAGAACAGGAGCTTTCACAGAACCATTACAAACCTCCCTAGGATGGAAACTGGCTGGCTCAAAGACACGGCCATGAGCGGCGGGGTCTGTCAGCCTCGAGCCAACATCCTGAACCCAGACGGGCCAGTGTCCTGCAGCAAAGGAGCTGCCCTTCCCAGCTTCAGCCGCTCAAGGCAAGAGCCAGATTTACAAGTTTCCTTTTTAGCCATTATGCTGCCTTCTCCAACACAAAACCGACACTATGGGACATTTACCAGTTCAAGGAAAGGGACTGGTAGGGGCAAAGTACTTGGGGAAGAAAGAAAAAAAAAGGAACAAAGATATTGGAAAAGTCAAAACAGCTCCTTTTCAGGAGGAATAAGTGAACGATTTGATGTACTTGTGTTAATGTATGGCTCAACTGTCCCACGGCCACAAAACTGCCATTTGCAACCCAGGAAGACCTTGACACTTGGCCTGTGCAGCTTCAACACTTAGCTGCAAGTTAAGAAATGTAAATGTTCTGATACCAGCCGATCTCCACTTAAGTAGTACAAGAAGGGCAGGTATATCCTGCAAAGTGTCATTTCAAGGCTGTGAAGCACCGATCAAAACGACACTTGTGTCCCGCTTGTGTTAGAAGCCCCAGACACGAGAGCCCCAGACAGCCTGGTCTCCCTGCGGTCCAGGCAAGCCGCACCGCTCGCCCGGCCCCCGCGGCGCGGCGCCCACCTTCCACATCGCAGTTAAGGTAGTTGCGCACTTCGCTCAAAATGAAGTTCACGTCTTCCTCTGTGGGTATCGGGTGGGAAGTGACGTCCGTGGGGCTGTCTGTGGTCCCTGCTATCGTCATCTTCTCCCAGGGCAGGAAGAAGATCACTCTGCCGTCGCTGGTGGCTGGGTCAAGCAGACCCATGTTATCCGGGCTGAAACGGAGAGCAGACACATCCAGAGCACGTCAGGCAGCCCTGGCAGGAGCGCGAGGAGCCTCTTCTACACACCTCGTGTCCCTGATAGAAGTATTAGAATATTATTTCTTGTTCTTAGGCCAAAAGATTAAGAAGCAATCAGTTATTACTTTGTAAGTCGCGATGACACAGTTTCAAGGTAGTCCCAAAAGTTTTGAGAAACAAGACTCTTCAAAGCAATTCTCAGATATTAACGGAATAAATTGCAGTAGCACTTGCAGAGGCTTGCAGGCTTCTTCCCTGGATCAAGCCAGCAGGCCTCTGCCATCTCACATCTCCATTCACTCTTGCAAGTCTTGCTCATACTGATTTAAATACAAAAATCTAACTTTTAAGTCAGCATTAATTTGAAGACAATATTACAGTATGAAGGAAAAATAAGGCCAAAAAAGTGCATGTTAGAAGGGAAGACTGAAGATCTCTAGTTCAGTTTTGACTTGGGCGTACACGTACATCCATAAACATGAGTCCAAGTAAATGAGCAGACTAAGACCAAGTCCTGGTAACCTGGGTTATCACTTATCTGCCTCCTCTCCCGAGGGCACAGAGCTACAGACACACCAATCCCCTGGCCCTGGGGCGCTTACAGCAACCCTCATGCACAGAAGACAAAGGTTTGTGAGCTGGATCTGAGCACTAGGAGCAAGGGAAAAAGGAAAGGAAACAGGAGAACTAGGAGATTAAAGTCATAAGCGTTATCATCCAAAACGCCACGAGCTGGTTTGCCAACCACCTGCCATTCGAGCTAGCAGAGCAGTTCACAGTCCGCAGTCTCCCAAGGGATTCAGATCAGTATTCAGGAGTATATTCTGAATACTTGAGCTCTCGTTATGGCATTCCTGTGCTGAAATCTATGCTTTTATTAGGAGGGAAAAAAAAAAAAAAAAAGAGAGAGCAAGAGAGAGAGACTCAGTAGGATAAAAAAAAAGACAGCAGTTCTCTATGCAAGGAATTTTAACTCAGATATCAACGTTTTTCTGTTATAAGTTTAAAAAGCCTGCATGCACAAAGAAAAACAAAATTTTATCTTATTTAATTACTTTACTTATATTTTAAGCAAAAAAGTCTTCTTTAAGAACTTGAGCAGAATACACAGCTTTTATACCCATTTGCTCTTTCACTTTTAGTTAAAGACACTGACTTTCATTTATAAGGACTTCTGGTTCCTGAAAAACATTTGCAGTCTGCTTCGCCATCCTCAGGTTCTGCATCTATTTCTGCAAACAGTCATGATGGGAGGGATATTTTTAGACTCTAATAAGAACCACCAGAGGGAAATAATTCAACGGACTTCAGTAACTAGCACTGTAAGCTGAAGTTAGACAAAGAACTGGTTGGATATGGATTACCTGTTTAAGACAGCTACAAGCTGAATCAGTCATTATTTCATTTTTTAGGAAGTCTAAACTGATTACTGGAGATAAGTTTTCAATATCTGGAAAGGCTAGAAGAGAAGCTGAAAATTTCATATATAGCATGTATATTAGAATATTTTTTAGATGATATTTGTAGACAGCTTAAGCACACAGTTGGAGAAGTACAATTTAATAGGGGAAGTCAACACAGATTTGTGAAAGGTAAATCACGTCAGACAAATGATTACTTTCTAAAATGAAAAAGCTATTGATTTAGAGACAGAAGAAACTAGAGATTTAATATACAATATCAGAATAGTCAGAAAACTTCAGAGCAGATACTGTGTCAAAAGTCCAAATAAAATTTTTAAATGCAATTTAGGTAAAAATGCTTAAAACACGAGAAAGAAACAAGTAGAAACCGGAAGGCAACTTTCACCTTTGTAATGAAATGTTTACAAATGGGATGCTAGCGACATGGTGGGAAAGGATGGCACCGTCTTCCCCGTGCCAACCAAGGTAACTCGCTCAAGGTGCCCGGGAAGGGCCCTCTCCACGTGCCACGTGCCACGTGCCACGGCGGTGTCACCCGGGAGGCCACGGACACGGCCTGGACACGCTGCCCAGCGGCCCCGAGCAGCCCCTCTCCGGCGCCGCGGGAATCCTGCCGAGCAGCCCGCGTTCCCAGGAGCAGCCCGCATTCCCAGGAGCAGCCCGCATTCCCAGGAGCAGCCTGCATTCCCAGGAGCAGCCCGCATTCCCAGGAGCAGCCCGCGCTCCCAGGAGCAGCCCATGTTCCCAGGAGCAGCCCGCGTTCCCAGGAACAGCCCGCATTCCCAGGAGCAGCCCGCATTCCCAGGAGCAGCCCGCGCTCCCAGGAGCAGCCCACGTTCCCAGGAGCAGCCCGCGATCCCAGGAGCAGCCCACGTTCCCAGGAGCAGCCCGCGCTCCCAGGAGCAGCCCGCGCTCCCAGGAGCAGCCCGCGCTCCAGCAAGCGCCGGGCAGGAAGCCCTGCTCCTAGGGAACGGATGCCGGCACCAGCCGCAGCAGGAACCAGCCCCTGTGACATTCCTGCTCTTCTTAAAAGACTTCATGAAACAGGTAAGTTTGGGTTGCAGACTTCGATATGAAGTGCAGGGCCATGTCTTTACCTAGAAATTAGAGGGGCTAATAAAATTATCTGAGAGCACAGACGGGTTCGAAGTGACTGTCAGCAGAACAAACAGCAAGATACTTAGCCCTTTGCCAGCTTAATAATAAAGCTACTATAAAATATTTAAGAGATGGTTTAAAACTATTGGATTTGTTTGGAGTATAATGTCGATGTTTAAGTATGTTTAAATTAAGAAGATACACGTTGAATATAGGATAAGTGAGGAGAGGAACTTGAGAACAGAATAGATTTTATGGTCTCGGATATGCGCACACGCACAAACATGCGCGCGCACAGTGTGGCTGCAAGATTAAATAGAATGATTTAACAGGAGAACAGATCAGAACTGTCAGGCTTGAAGTCAGGACATGGCAGACATTAGAGTATGACATTTTACAGACAGCAGAACAGACGTGCAAGACTTCCCGCTGAAGTATTTCACCAAAGCACCAGAAATGCATTAAACAGGGATGACTTTCAACACTACTTCAGTGGAAGTAAGCTTTACCATACAAATTCATCTTTAAAAGTGGTATTAATTTGAAATGCACAGTGGGTAGTAAAATTCCAGAAAGACTGAAAAGATCTGAAGTCTGCCAGAAGAATTTTAAAAGTACTACACACATATACCCATTTGAGGCAGAAAGGGAACAGAGGTGGCTGAAATCCTCCCTTTCTCGTTTTGTCAGGAAAAATTATGAAGCGCATTTAGTGAGAAATCCTTAAGTGACAAGGAGTGAAAGAGACTTACTGCAGCTACTAGAATAGATACGCACACACTAAAAATAGAATTAATGAGAAGAGTAATACTGGGACTACTAATGAAGAACATAAAAAGGTAGAAATCCTGTGGGAAATAAAGGCATTGTTAACATTATTTTACAAATTCTTAATTATGTTTAGACATAAAAATATCTACCTGCTTGTTATAAAGCTTTCACTGTGCGAGCTTAGGCCAGGATTCTACAAAACAGCTATCACCAAGGCAAGAGGATGCAAGGAAACAACAATCTTACTCATTAAGAAGTATTCACTTGGCACCAGGAGCAGACACTTGATGCAATTGAGATTAAATGCCACGAGTATTTTTTATTTATTAAGACCGTTCCTTAGTTTAGCTATCCTACTTAAGGGAGATTCAGCGGGGTTTTATCTGATCAGCAGTACTGCGGAGGCAGTACGTGGGCAGATACTATTTTACAAGAAAAGTAATGCCCACATGCTGACATACACTAGGGAACAAGGAGAACGAGAATTCTCCAGATTTCCAATTAAAATTATTAGGGTATTACACAATACATAAATCAGAGCTATCACGCATATCTAGCCACCTTCTCTTTGACTCTACACAAGCAATTCAAATTTGGAAATGTCTATTTGTACAGTTACACATTCTCTTGGTGTTGGCCACACATGGGCTGACCTACAGGCAGTTGAATGCAGCTTCTTCACAAACTTCCTCAACGAGAAGATACCTAATTTGATCATTTAATTTGGCTATCTCCAAAGAAAGGAAATCATCACAGCTATTTGTAGACTATGGCAGAATTTATAGTGAAGAATTGTGACGTGAACAGCAGCATTACTGACTTCCACTGGCTTGATGAAATTTACCGAGAAATTGTTCTAGATCATAAGAAATTCCTGCTCCAATATCAGAAACCTCCCTATTTTTTGTCCCTATTGGTTGTATTTCCTTATAATTGTTTCCCTCAACAAAACAGGATTTCTCCCAGCATCTGTATTAGATGCTTCATGATGCTTTCCTTCAATGACAGGATTTAGCTAAATTGTGTTCTTTTAAACTATTTTCCGTATTGTGCAAATGCTATATTCATGTTTATTATGACTACACCCATAACACCGCATCATTTTAGTGGCAAAAGTTAATGGCAGATAGTCGTTATATGAAGTTTGACATTTAATAGAAGAAAAAAATGGCACAAAGGTGACAACATCTCGAGAAGGTTTTATAGGGTGCTTGGTTGTAAGGGAGCTATAACAGCAGTCGGTACACGCGGCTGTAAAACCCATTTTTCTAATAGGAGTCCTTTGCAAGTCAGCAGCAGATATTCTGCCGAAACCCTCTTGTATTTCAGCGAGAGCTTTGCCTTGACGAGCTTTAAGTAAGGACTACAAGACTTGGGCTGCTTCTGAATAGGTAAAATTGTTATTCTAATAGGCACGGTGCCAGAAGCCTTTCTTTAAAAAGCAAAGCATGCGTTCAAGACTACCGTAAAAACTGCAAGCCCGTCTCCGCAGCCTTATTTATTACAGGCACCAGCGGAGACTGTTACAAATGGTTTAGGCTCTGAATATCGTTACCTGTAATAACCAGGCATGACAATGTGCACGCCTGCACTTGGCTGACAGATGTTTGGTACTTCCTGATCATCCATTTTGCGCACAGAGTCTGTGAAAGGTCCTGTAGCATTGATAACACATTTGGCTTTGACATCAAATTCCTGCCCTGTGAAAGAAAACAGCATCAATCACATACACCATTTGTTTTCCTCCTCCCTGACACCCGGGATTATTAATCTATCTATGAATTTAACCTACTGCACAGTATACTGTGTTCATCTGAGGAGGGCAGCTGGAATTGTTGCTTAGAAATTAACGGAGTTTTCATTTAACACTGGATTGCAACAAAAGTTTTTTGCAGCGCAATTCCAGGCCATCCGTAAAGGCAGGGCCTGGGCAGGGCAGGAGGAGAGTTTCTTTAGCTGCTATCTGCCTCTCAAACGAGGGACGTTTCAGTCAGCTCTTGAACTCGGTAACCGGCCCGCTCAGCGCGCAGCGCAGCGCATTTCCCCATGTCAGCTCTGCGTGACAGGAGCTCTGGACGCAAAGCTCCGTCTGCCCTGCCAAGCACAGGGCTCCGACGGGAGGCTGACAGAACTTAGAGGTGATTGACGCTAATGACATGCCGCTGCCCTCTGCGGGGACGTCTCCCTTGGCCCTAATTGGGATTTACGAACATCTGTGTTCCCCACCCTGCTCCTCGTGGTGGTGGGTGCCACGGCACTGAGCACACCAGCAGCTCACTCCGTGGCTGTGCACACCAGCGGCTCCATGGCTGTGCACACCAGCGGCCCCATGGCTGTGCACACCAGCGGCTCACTCCATGGCTGTGCACACCAGCAGCTCACTCCGTGGCTGTGCACACCAGCAGCTCCGTGGCTGTGCACACCAGCGGCTCCATGGCTGTGCACACCAGCAGCTCACTCCGTGGCTGTGCACACCAGCGGCTCGCTCTGCGGCTCTGCGCACACACGCACCTGTGAGGACGTCCCTGCAGCGCGCGCCGCAGACGCGTGGCCGCCCGCTCCGCGGGTCCGTGCTCTTGAGCAAGCGCAGCACTTCAGTGTAATTGGCTGTGGCAGCGCCGTACCTGGCAGCAGTGAGGGCGATGGCGAGGTTCATTCGTGCGTCGTTGTGCTGTCCTGCAGCGGGGACACAAGCAGGGGAAGGACACGAGTCACCTCCAGCCACGGACTCGCGCTATGGAAGTGTGTCAGAACCGATCTGTCACATCTGTCCCTGTCACATTGAATCGACGTGATGGCTGGTCAGGTCTAGCAAGATTTATTTAAAGATACATGGTCTTGGTGAGGCAGAGCCGTGCGCCACCAGCGCGGCGGCAGGAGAGCGCAGCCGTGCCGGCCCACGTGGGCAGCCGCAGTGGAGCCCACCGAGGGGCTTGAGCACCACAAAACCAGGAGTCAGCAGGAACAGCGGGCTGGTGAGAGCTGCCCGGGCTGGTGCCGCGCGCCACGGCCCTGCCAGCACCCGGGAGCCCACCGGCGCCACCGGGTACCGAAAGGCACAGCAGCACCAGCCAGGCACGACTCTTCCCCAGCGGCGCACCAGCGGCCCGCGCTCAACTCTCACCTTTCTCATTTCACCTTTCTGATTTCTTTTGTGTGCATTTTCACAACACACAACACAAAGCCATCACAGAGAAGAAATAAGCGGACAAGAATTAATGAAGGATTCTTAACATATATCATTAAAGATTTATTACCGAAATTCCCTCGTTAAAGAAAACCAAGAGAGAGGCAGAGGGACCACGAGGGGAAGATGATTAATTACTTTAAAATACTGGCTTCACCTGAGACTTTTCCTATTTATTATTGCCACTGAAGTTAAGATCCTGGATGCTGGCTAGGAGGAATTAGTCTACATTGAAATGGCCAGGTTCTGTGTGTCCTGAATAATTAATTTTCCAAAGGCTAAACTTCCCGAGCTATGGCTCGCCTTCCCACGCACTGGGGTCGGTTCTATCAAAAATAATACTGATAATGTGATGAATTTGTAATAGATATTGTTGTTGATTTATGTTGCCAGCGTTCCAAACATTTAGTATAAATGGTTTATGTAAAACGTGGTCCTTCCGATCCTGCCCGTGCAATCTCGAACACCGCGCAGATAATCTGTTACTAGCTAAAAGGGCAAAGTTATAAAGATGGGATCAATGGCCTGGCGGGCCCCGTTCCCCGCCCCGAGTTCGCACACAGCCGAGACTACACCAGACAATCAGTCTTCGACTCCTGAAAAAGTTATGCTAAGTGTACAAAAACGGGAGCATGATAAAGCGCCGATGAAGAAAGGCGCAGTAACTCTGGCTCCACTAAGCAAACAATGCCCGGAATAAACTGCAGAAAAGAACAGTGAAACAACTGAGCGGGATGTCAGCAAGAGCTGCAGATGCTCCATCACTGAAGCTGCATAAGACTAAACAACCATCTGTCAGAAGTGGCAGGCAGATCATTAAATAAATGCATCAACGTTTATGCTGCAGGAGTGCCGAGAAATGGATAAAATGACCTTACGAGCCCTGCCTCAAACCCTAAGATTTTAATGAAGGGCTGAGAGCAAGTACAGCATGCAGACAGAGCAGAGAGATGGGCAGGAGAGGAAGGCACAGCCACGAGCTGTGCTAGGGCAGCTGCTCACACTACAGCAGCGCAGCACGCGAGGTGCAACAGGCACGGCGCGAAGGCTGCAGCTCATGACCAAGGGCGCGCGACGCCAGCGGCCCTGCAGGCTCCTCTCCTTTTCAGGGCAGTAAAATGTACTCATCTGTTGTAGAAGCATCTTAGGCCTGAGGTTTCCTCAACTACTTTCTATCCTCGAGCGGTTTATTCTTGCTATCAACACATGAGGTGGTATCTGATACAAGCAGATTTCCAGAGGCTGACGCGGAAGGTGGATTCATCACACAAGTCACAGCTACAGCCAATATTAACTTTGGGCTGTGGGAAGTCTTTTTGTTTAAATTTTGCAAGCTTGCCTTCTCCCAGTTCGGTGGCTTATTTGTCTAGACCAAGAGCAATCCAGAGCAGCTGATCTGCAGAATGAGTAATGCGGGAGCAGGCATAATTTCTAACAAGAACAAGCACACAAGTAACAACTGCTTACTGGGCCTAAGCTGTGAGAGCTGCCCAGCATTGGGGTGACACTCCTGATTGCCGTAATGTCAGGGCGAGCTGCGGCTACGCTCAGCGCAGCGCAGGACCTGAGTCACTGTGTCCAAAATAACGTTTTCACGCTTTCCCCCAAACCCTCACCCCTGCTGCACAGTCGTTATGATGATGTGTGAGCCCCCTTGCTATTACCCAACTCTCAGCTGCCCAAAAGGAATTCTGAGCACCTATATATTATATTTGCAGGAAGAAAAGTGGCAAATAATGGGCTCCTGATTAACTATTGTTAATCAGGACAATAATGCCCTGCTGCACATGGCCCAGTCTCACTGCTTAGTATAAAGTCAGGTTTGTGTGTGTGCCAGCCAAGGCTGACCATCTGGAATGATCATTTCAGGAAGATCCGTGTGTGCTCTGGAACTTAGATGATCCTTATCACTCTAAGGAACGAAAGGATGAAGCAAAACTAAGATTTTGCATCTCAGCCTTTTCACGCTTTCAGTTAAGCACCATCTTAGTCCTGCAATTTGAGCTCCTCCAACGCAAGACAACCTCCAGCTTCCTCCTCCTCAGCGCCGGCACGTCCGGCCTTCCCGACATGAGCAGTACCAAGGCAGCGAGGGTACCCCCGGCAGCGCGAGGCCGGCGCGGCGCCAGGGGCCGGGGCGGCCGCAGCACCAAGGGCCGGGGCGGCCGGCGCTC
>JAVCKT010031909.1:19401-29587 GCA_032273925.1 Rhynchotus rufescens | reverse complement strand
GCAATTTCCACACATCTGGACGTTGAGCACGTGGTTTAAAGAGGACTTTGGTCAGTGTGTTATCAGCTGGGGACCAGTTGCTTGGTTTCGGTGCTGGGGGTATCGGTCCGGCTGCAGGCCCAGACGAGGCTGCGCGGGGAGCGGGGCCCTTCCCGCCGGGGCCGCGGTGCTTCCCGCGCTCGGCAGGAGCCGGCGTCTGCGGCCGGAGCAGCTTCGCGCGCCCGGTGCCGCCGGCCTCGCTGCCGCCGCAGCCCCGCTCGCTCCCTGCAGCCCAAAGAGCCGGGGCCGCTCCGCGCGCCGGGGCCGCCCCAGGCTTGGGGCATCTTTGCGTGGGTCTCGTTCGGGGAGAAGGGAAACTGAGGAAGGGAGAAGGAAACTGAAACAGGTTGTGATGTGCAGCGTATGAACCTAGCATTTGCTTTACTAAAACCAAGAGTTTTCTCTCGCCCTTTTATTTCATTTAAACACTGAAGTGCATAACCCTGTGAGCGGATTTATTCCTTACAGGCTTATTGCTACTTTCCAATAAGCAGCTACAAGGGGAATGGTTTAGGGGGAGAGGAGGCTTCAGTGACTTTGTTTTGCTGTTTCTCGGTATCCCGTAAGCTCAGGAGCTTTTCGCTGCTCTCAGTCCTTGCCCTGTGCAGGGAATGCTGAGCTTCCCTGCAGCAAGTGCTGGAGGTGGCTGTAGGAGCAGGGCTCAAAGCTTTGCGAGGAGAAATCAAGGAAAGGAGACATTATTCCTGAGCTGTAAAATGTTCTGGGTTCTTGAACGCGCCCTTATCAGAACAGCGGCCGTACTGTAGCACCCATGAATGCAGAGGCTGGGAAGGGAAGGACAATGCTGAGCAGTAATTACATCCCTTCCAAGGATCCTCATGGCAATGGACGGGAGTAGGTGAGGGCGGCAGGCAGGCTGATGAGCGTGGCCACGAGCGCCACAGACCTCAGACCTTCCTGAAGCTGCTGGCGGTGCCGAGAAAGGGCCGGACCCGAACGGCAGCATCTGCAGACGGCGGCGCCAGCCGGGCCGCGTGTCGCTGAGAGCGCCGTGAGAGTCCCCAGCCTTCCCTCCGCGTGTGTCATGGTGCTGCCTTCTGTTCTCCTAGCTGCTGCCCTCAAAATGCCTGTCCTGAGGGTGGTTCTTGCCTTCCAGGGCTGTTCAGAGCTAGAACTGAAAAGCAGCATCAACTCATCTATTAAATACTGAAAGAAAGAGTTCCTAGGATGCTCCGTGTGCCCAGAGGGGCATCCAAATCCAAGTACTACTGAGCTGAAGTGTGGAGAGCGCTGGAAATCACGTAACTGGAATAATCCTGGTAGGACCAACCACTGCGGGCAGGGTCACGCAGGGAACACAAGCCATTTTTAATAACAGTTCCCTGCTGACGTGAGGCGTTTAACCATGGAGCGATTGCACTATGATCTCCTCGAGTGATGTGCAGCTTGGCTGCCCTCCAGCCTGCCCTTTCCTTCAGCTTTTTTAATACTTACATGTGTGTGTGTGCGTGTGGAAATTGTGTGTTTGCATACGCTAGTTGAAATGAATTTAAGAACAAGTTTCAAAAATCTTTCCTAATAAAATAAATGATTTAAAATATGGACCGTGTCTGAAGTGTTAATTTCTCATTTAAAAAAAAATAAAAAGCGTTGATATTGCAACCAAGTTTTGGGACATGGAATTTCACTCTTTCAGAAGGTGCCTAAAAGCAGGAGGAGCTACGAGAAAAACAGATGAACTTCTGCACGGCAAGGTACTGCAAGATGCACGGAAATAAGATGAAGAATAGATTATAACTTTTTCTTTGTTTGTAGAAATCTAAATGTTTGTATGTGATACCATCAGGTAACAAAATTGTAAGCAGCTGATACCCTTTTGGGGTGAACTGGATGTCTCAAACAGTGTGGAGGCATGGTTTTGAAACAGCAACTCAGTCACAGAATCACAGAATGCTTAAGGTTGGAAGGGACCTCCAGAGATCACCCAGTCCCCAACCCCCTGCACACGCAGGGGCACCCAGAGCACGGGGCACAGGGCTGCGTCCAGGCTGGTTTTGAAGATCTCCGGAGAAGGAGACTCCACAGCCTCTCTGGGCAGCCTGTTCCAGGGCTCTGTCGCCCTCACTGGCAAGAATTTTTCCTTAACTTCCTGGGGAACTTTTGGTGCCTCAGCTTGTGGCCGTTTCCTCTAGTCCTGTCGCTGGCCACCACTGAAAAGAGGCCGCCCCCTCCTCCTCACTGCCTCCCTTGAGGTATTTATAGACAGTGATCAGGTCCCCCCTCGGCCTTTTCTTCTCCAGGCTGAACAGGCCCAGCTCCCTCAGCCTCTGCTCACAGGGCAGATGTTCCAGGCCTCTGATCAAGGGGGAGGTTGTTCAGGCTCTGGAGAAGTGGGAAGCCGCGGCGGCAGCAGCAGCAGGGCTGGAAGAAGCAGCAGGGTGCAGGCAGCTGGAGCTGCGGGGGGCCCTGGAGCCCCCGGCTGCGGGGGGGCCCCACGCGCGGGGAGGCCGCCGCGCTCTGCCCGCGCCACCCTTTTCCTTAACTCGGGCAAGCATGAAATGCACGGAAGCTGAAGAGGAGGAGGTGACTAAAGGAAAGGAGAATCTGCTGCAGCTTAGTTGCTTTATCAATCAAGAAGTGAAATACCTGTTTACAGGACTAAAATTGGTAAGTCATTGCAATATATTATTCTTTAATACCATATGTTTTATTGACATTCTGAACTGTTTGTTTTTTCCTATTTCTGAATTGGAATAGCGTCTGTTTTCCAAACTTTGCTCCATATCCTTGTCAAGGGTTTTTTTTTTGTGCAGAGAAGGTGAAATGAAGTGCAAATGACTTGTGAAAAGTAGAATTTAACAGAGCGTTTTCTTTTTGCTTTGGACCCAGACGGGGTGCCCACATGCAGTTACCCAGCTGCAAGCCACTTTGCTGCAGCTCTGGTTTTACCAGCATCGACTTGTTCAGCAGGCTGGCCCTGCAGACTGCAGCAGCCCTGTGATTCAAGCGTGCTGAAGTTCGTTCCAAAAAAAGGCCCTAACGTTGCTTTTACAACAGGGTGGCATTTTCATTGCTAAGTTCTTAAGAAAAACATGTGATGAAACGAGCTTAATTTTCATTTTGCATTTTTTTGCTTTCATTTGTGCCGTGTCCAGGGCACATTGTTATCTTTATTGTGACTGTTTGAATAGGAGTTCTTAGAGTAGTCGGGCGGGCTCTGGGCTGTGTTTGGGTTTGCATTTCTTATTTTTCATGTTTTCTGGGGAATCTGAGGTAGCAAGGGAAGGAGCAACTACAGGAAACTTCCCTGTAGCAGTTACTGGAGCATTAGTGCTACTCCCTAGTAGTATTAACTGCTAAGTTAACTAACTAACTGCTAGTTAACTAGCTACTACTAACTAACTACTACTCCTAGTAGTATTAGCACTGCTAGGAGCAGCGGGGTGGAAGCAGTGGGCTCTTTGGGACACAATTGGAGCAGCTTCCTGGCTCTCGGATAAGCCTCCCATCTGGTGCTAATAGCAGAATTTTGAAGGAAAAGTGAGCTAGAAGAGGTAAATCTAGCGAACTGTAAATGCTATGGGGAAAAAAAAGCACCTCTCTTCCAGGTCTGGAAAGGCCTTCCAGGATTCTTGTGCGGGACTGTCGGTAGCGAGAGGGGAATCACAGCAGTAACAACCAGGCCAGTCGTGCCCGGAGTTTGGAAGGGTCCTTGGAAGTTTGTCAGCAGAATATGACCATGAGCTGCTTGTTTGCTGCTCTGTCTCCTTTTTCAAAGACCAACTGAATAAAAGGAGAGTTGAGAAATGTGCCAATATTGCCGTTGCAAGAAAATATATATATATATATATAATATATATATAAAATATATATATATGTATTTTTTATGACACATAGCTAAAGATATTTCACTTGCAAAGTGCAGCTTTCTTGCAGCAGAATGAAGTTTCTTGCAGAGAGAAACACTGTCAGTGGGGCTGGGGATCGTGAGTGACCTTGGAACTGGGCAAACCCGCCTGCCTGCTCTTTCTGCCAGGGAATTCCCAAGGTCAGGATAGTGCAGTGCCTGGTGGCAGCAGGTAGAATAGACTGGCAGAGCAGGGCTTGGGATGGTGGCTTGTTCATCTAGGCTGTGTTTTCTTTAAGCTCTGTGCTTTATAAATTCAGCAGATCTTATTTATGTTATTTATTTATAGCGCCTTCAAGAGGAGATCACCAAACTGTCTCCAACCTTGCAAAGAGATGCACTCTATATCAAATCTGTGAGTGGTGCTGCTGCTTTTTTTGTTTCTTTTCACTCGTGTTGGTTTTCTCACCCAAAGGACAAAGTTACTGTGGGAACAGCCTGTGACTTAGTTTGTAAAGCATCTAGGTATCTAGCACCAAGTAATTGGATGCTAGAAGTCCAAGTTTATTTCTTGCAACTATGCAGAGTTTATTTCTATGCACAACTATGCAGAGTTTCAGGATGGGAGTTGAAGTATTCTTATATGTTTGAGTATAAATATACCCCAAGAATAGCCTCCAGTTCAGTAGGATCAGTGTCTAAGGTATAAATGATCTGTGAGAATCTGAAATAACAGCATTTCCTACACTGTTTCTGTTTCAGTCTAAGATTAGTCGCTTGCCGGCGTATCTGACTATTCAGATGGTTAGATTTTTTTACAAAGAGAAAGAATCTGTGAATGCCAAAGTTCTTAAGGTGAGTAACATGTTCCCACCCTAAGCTGTTCAGAGTTTAATCTTTATGCTTTTCAACCTTTTTTTATCTCTTAGAGCTAGACAATGAGTTACTTGCAGCTTATCTGCACTTTAGTGTTTGCTTTTATATTACTCTTAAGGAACATAAAGAGTAGAGTTTCTGTATTGAGTATGAACCAGCCTAGCTACCAGTTGTGGTACCAGAACAGACTCTAAAGGGACTTTTTTTTTTTGTCTGGAGAGAGAAGTTAAGTTGCTGCAGTGCTGATGGGATCCAGTTTCACCAGTGGAGAATATTTAATTAAAGAGAGGACCTTGTTTTCACTGCCCAGCGCTGCTGTGCTCTGTAGTTGGGCAGAAAACGTTTGTCCTAACCAGCACTTGCTGGGCGAGGTGTTTTAATCGGCCCGCCCGGTCCCTGGCAGATGCTGGAACCAGTTGCAGGTGTCCCCAGTTCTGGCTCCTCGCGGGCTGCCCCGAGAGGGTCAGGGGGGAGGATGTTGGGCCTTGCCAAGCGAGAGAATTGAGTTGAAGCATTTTAGCTGTTTCAGAAGACTGTGCAAGTAGGCTATCATGGCATTTTGCATGTAGACAGCATGTATTCATTTGTTCCCTTAGATGTGTGGGGGTATTTTCCTGGAAGGAAAGTACATCGTATACTCAAGAAAGTGTTTATATTGAATGGAGCAATTAAAGATGGTTTCTGTTTTCCTCGAGTTGGATGCTCCTCTGTAAAAAGGCTTCAGTTAAGTCCTGGCAGCAAGTGCTGCTTCATGCACTTGGGTGGACAGAGTTCTCATAAATATGATTTAGTTGCATTTAACAGCCCGTGGTGACGTGCCTTGCAGTGGAAGAGGGCTTTAATGTGGAATGCCAGTCAGGCTCATAACCTCTGTGCTTTTGTCTTCCCAGGATGTTAAATTTCCTCTTATGTTGGATGTGTACGAGTTGTGTACACCAGAACTTCAGGAAAAAATGGTTTCTTATCGATCAAAATTCAAGGACCTAGAAGACAAAAAAGTAAATCAGCAACCAAAGAATGTGAGTGAGTCGTGTGGCAATTTCTTGGCTGCTTTGATTAATGTTTGATTCCAAGTAAGAGTCACACCTAAAGCTATTGCAGGCAAATCTGTGTTCAGATACCGTGGGCCACAAGGTGGCATAGAGGGAATGTGGCCTAGATTAAAAGACATGGGAAAAAGTAAGATTCCTGCACAAGCCTTTCTGTGCTGTAATCAGAGCTGGATGTTTGTGTGAAGCGCTGGTTGGTTTCACTTGTTGGTCCGTTGGAGCAACGGGAAGCCGCTTGGCTTTCCTTCCCTGCCCTTAAACACCGGCTGGCTGCAGTCAGTGTTCCAAAGGTTCTCCTTGAAAACAGCAGCTCTCCCTTGACCCTCTTCCTGGAAAGTTCCCTTGCTCCCGCTGCAGTGCGGGGAGGCTCCGGGGGATCCCTGCTGGAGCTGCCGGGGGGGCCGAGCGCAGCGCCCTGCGGCACCGCTCGGAGCCCGCCCGGCCCCGGCAGCCTCCTTAGGGACACAGAAACGCTGGGGAACAAACTGGAGGTTTGCAGCCCCGAGAATTCAGCTGGAGAAAGTATGGATAGTTCACGTCTGCATGTGTTAAAATATACATTTAATGTATGCCCCACACCTGTATTCCTAATTTTCTTTATGTTGTGTCTGTATAGAAGTGCATCCGTACATGTACATTTTCCATTCAGCAATCAAGTTAACTAGTTCATTACCTAGGTGTTGCATTCGCACTAGCACTCGGGCTCCTGAGCACGGAGCTTAGATCTCTCTTGTGCACTTCTCACGGATACAGGGTTGATTCTTGCTGTGGCCGCGTGAGGAAGGGGCAGCCCATGGGAAGTGGCCCCTCCACAAACGGGAGCCGCGCCAGGCGGCCACCCCGGGCCCTGCCCGCAGAGCTGGCCGTGGGGCTGCCTCACACCTGGAAAGCTGCCCCCCTGCCCCGCTCCCCAGCAGCAGCCGCTGCCCCTGCAGGGGAAGGCTCTGCCCTCGCTCACGTGTTGGAAGACTGACACGCTCCTGATGGAGGAAGGAAAGGAAAGGGGCTCAAACCCCAGTGTTCTGGCCCATGTTGGATGGCCTTTCCCTGCCCTGTTTCTAGGCGGCATCGTTGAGGTGTTTGGATAAGACCTCTCTTTCAGACAGAAGCCCCTCTCATTCTCCATTGAAGCATGGAGATTGTCTTGGCACTTGTCATCTGCCTCCTGTAGGCTGTTGTTGCTACTTCTGCTGCTAGGAAGTCCCTAACAAGGATCTTTCCTGTGAGGGTGACAGAGCAGTGGAACAGGCTGCCCAGGGAGGCTGTGGAGTCTCCTTCTCTGGAGATCTTCCCAACCCACCTGGATGCCTCCCTGTGTCTCGTGCTCTGGGTGTCCCTGCTGGAGCAGGGATTTTGGACTAGGTGATCTCTGGAGGCGCCTTCCAACCTCAACCGTCCTGTGATTCTGTGCGAGCTAGCTCAATGTCAGTTACGATCTCACAAAATAACACTTGGATGAAACAGATTTACTGCCCTGGAAATGAAGATATAAACTGGCTGATCTACTTGACCGCTTGGGCTGATAGGTGGAAAATAAATATTGACTATACCTATCATTGCAGCAAACGGAGAGACTCCAGACTCTTACTGACTTTCCCGAGAACTAAATCAAAACATACAGCAAAAGTAAAATGCTAGTGGTTCCCCAATGTTAAAATGACTGAACTGGTTTGTTAGTGGTGAGGTTGATTTGTGTTTCTGAATCCCGTGGGTCTACCTGTACACACTGTCAATACGGATTAGTGGAGCCAAAAGTTTCACCAGCACCGCAAATCAAAGACATAACAGAGAGTCTCGTACACCATGAGCAACGCAGGATCTGTGCACAGTGTTTAAAAATTGTTTAGCTCAACATTTTGCTTGCCAATGTCCTGATCACTGATGCAATCCGCTGCCCAGAGTTTTCTCAGCCTCCAGAATCACAGAGAATAAACTGTAATTGTTAAAGAACAGTTTGTAACTGAGTAGAGTTTGGGATGGTTACTATAGTCATGAAAGGTGCTAATATTAGCTTGCAACTGCTAGCACAGATTTTCATGATCAATCATAGAACACAATTTGTGCTTGCTTCGTTAATGAACAGTTAGTAAAGCACAGGAAGGGTAGAGTGAGCAGTAGGCTCTGCCTTTACATTCAGAAGGGTCTTTTTTAAAAGAATAATGTTAAGGAGTGCTTAAATAAAATGAACTCACCACACACAAACATTTCTTACCAGACTGACCACATTCTTGGCAACCTAATGAGAGTCTGAGAAATTGTTTGTGAAGCCAATCTTGCAGCTTTTTTTTTGGAGATCCTATTGTGTAGGAAAATAACTGCACCTTTTATCATGCAAATATGAGGTCCAGAGGTCAGGGAAACGATACACAATTTTTTAGAAGGGAGGATAAAGGACATTTTGTATGCATGCTCGTGAGGGGAGGGAACACGCTGCAATGCGGGAGGGTAGCAGAAGTTTGAAGATCCCCTTCCTGCAAGGAAGCAGGGCTGCATGCATGTCATACTGACTGCTGATGTGCAGGCACCATACAGAAATGGTTCAAAAAATATTATAGATGAAAATTGCTTTTAGTAAAGATTGTAGTCACTAGAACTTGTCTGTCAGCTGTGTCTGCCTGGATTAGTCTGTTATTCTTGAGCATGTATGGGAATACTTGCTGGACCCATGCTTCATTGGGGCTCTTGCTCAGCCTGATGCCTAAGCACATACATAGAGTTAATCATATAATGTAACTTCATTGAATTCTAGAGGAATATGGTTTTAAGGATGACCTCAAGTCAGTAGTCTGAAAATTAGATAAATGCTATGCTGCTGGGTCCCATAAAATAATGCAGACAGGCAAAGGAACATGGCAAATCAGGAGAGGCTCTTGCCAATACAATCACCTTCTAGGCCAGCTGCGCTGCAAAAATAGTGTTACTTCTGAGAAGGGAATAAAATTTGAATCATGAAATTGGAAACCTTTTCTGTGATTCATTGAACAGCAACTGGGGGAAACCTGCCTCTTACACAGAGGCAGATGCGGTAGGACAGTACAGTAGCTGTACAGTGCTGTATTTATACAGATATATTTATAAATACTGATTTTTGCTGATAAATGCTGATTTTTGAAGAGTATTTTAATATCTTGGTAGGATATCAGTCCACTCTAGCACTGGAAACTAACCATGGTCCCTGGGGCTGCTTTTCTCACCTCTCTGCTTTCAAGTGCCCTGTTCCTGACTAACTAAAACTCATGGGAGTTTGGAGGAAGTCCATGTCCTCCCAAATGCTGTATTCAAGTTGCATGAAGCACAAATCCTGTGGAAATAATAGAAATTTAAAAGAGTGTGCTGGGATCATTTTCAGTTCCTCAGTTACCTTATTAAAAAAATATTTTCACATGGCCACAGTCTGGTAGCAGTGAGGGCATGGGCTAGACCAAAAGTGGTTTATTCTGTTTTCTTCGAAGTATTGTGTTTGCTCACCTGAATGTGCCACTACTCTCATAAAAATGCAGTACTTAATGCAACTCAAGTGTTTACACAGCATTGTTGTAAAGCAGGCAATAAATGACTTCCTTTATGGATAAACCTGTGGATGCAGTCTGCTCACTGCCCTATTAATTCAATAATTAAATTTTGATAGGAAAAGACACGGAAAATAGGAAAACTGACTTGTTTTGCTGTTAGGATCACACCATGTTTACTGGTTGCTATAGCAGACCCTTTCTCTCTTCCATGTACTGCCCTCTAGGCCTGGCTCAGTGAGGGTTCTTGTGTGTCCCACGGCAACCTGTTCCCTTTCCAAAGCACCTGCAATAAGTCATCCTACCTATTGACAGTGGCTTTGTTCACTATTTTACACAGAACAAAACTCCTAGTCCCATAAGATCTTGCTGCTGCTTTAGTATCTGGACAATAACTCTAAGCGATCCTCTCTCCTTCTCCGAGGACGCTGGTTGTCCCGATAAGAGACTCCTTCAGGCAAGGCAGGTTAACGCCACACCCTGTTTCCTTACTAGGAGCTTGCTGCACTCCTCCACCCTTCCCTGCCTCCCGTGCCACCGTGTCTGCAGGAAGGGCAGAAGTTGTGGTGCAGGTGCCCTCCAGGGGGTGGGAAGTTGAGGAGCAGCAGGGACAGCACAAGTTGCTGAAGTGCAGAGTGGCTTGAAGATCACCACTGATAGGCCACGATGGAGGCAGAGGAGGCGCTGGGTGAAGGAGTGGGGAAAGGCAGCATTGGGCTGGAAGCTACAAGAAGAATTGCTAAGCAGAGCAGAGCAGAACAGAGCAGAGTAGAGCAGAGGAGCTTTAGAGGGACCACCATGTGAGTGCTGAGAACCAGCTATGGAGTTTGATACCAAACTGGGAGGAGTAGCTGATAGCCCTGAGGGCTGTGCTGCCATCCAGAGGGACCTGGACAGACTGGACG
>JAVCKT010031909.1:0-19301 GCA_032273925.1 Rhynchotus rufescens | reverse complement strand
CCTTCTCTGGAGGTCTTCCAAACCTGCCTGGATGCCGCCCTGTGCCCCGTGCTCTGGGTGTCCCTGCTGGAGCAGGGACAGGAGCAGGGACTAGAAAATCTCTAGAGGTCCCTTCCAGCCTCGACCAGTCTGGGATTCTGTGAAGCTTCCATTGCAGGATCTTCTGGTCTTCAAACCCAGGTGCTCAGCCCCACACGCATGGGGCTTTAAAGCAAAGCTTTAAAGAGCTGCCTTGCTCCTGTTAGGGCCACCTGGCAGTGCTGCAGCAGACCTGTTTGAACTACAGGAGTGCCGGGCTTAGAAACATCTGCAGAAGAACGTAGAGTTGGTCAGTAGGGTGGTTGTGCTAAAGCTTTTCCCAAACCATCCCATGTTAATTTGTCATGTTCTCTTTTCTAGTCTAGTAAAGGTGACGGTGCACAGAAAGAAGTGAAATATGAACCGTTTTCTTTTCCCGATGGTGAGTGCTGGGAGGTACAGACACCCCTACCTTGGGGGAGGGATGTTTCGAGGTACCCTGTCCCCTTTGAAAAACCCATCTTCAAAAACTCAAAGAAGTGAAATGATGGAGAGGCCGTGCAGACATCACATTGCAGATCCCATCTATCCCAAGTGTTCCAGCTGAGGGTTGGTCCCATGGGGGCTGCGCCTTCTTGGAGGCAACGGGAGCCATGGCCAGACCCGCAGCTCCCTGCCCCGCGCCCGGCTCTGGCGGAGCCCGGTTCACCCCTTCCTTAGGGGACACGTGGGACCTGTCCCCGGGGCTGGCGTTTCGCGTCCCCTCCGTGGGTGTCTGTGGGTGCTGGGGCCTCTGCTTCGAGACCCCGGCGTGTGCCAGCCACCCCAGCCCCACAGCCGCCCCCAGGAGCCTTCCCTGACGCTGCCCTTTCCCTCCGTCAGATACTGGCTCCAACAACTGCGGCTATTACGACCTGCAGGCGGTGTTAACGCATCAAGGCAGATCCAGTTCCTCGGGGCATTACGTGTCGTGGGTGAAAAGGAAACAAGGTAAAGAAACAATCCCCAAACTAAACAAAACTAAAAACTGAACAAAAAAAGCAGCATTTGGGGAAAGAACCTGGCTGTAAAGGGGGGGGGTCTCAGGGGCTGTGAGCACCCCGATTCTGTGTGTGTAAACGGCTCACCGTGCCCTTCCTGTCGTGCAGATGAATGGATCAAGTTTGACGACGACAAAGTCAGCATCGTGACGCCCGAGGACATCCTGCGGCTGTCGGGCGGCGGCGACTGGCACATAGCCTACGTGCTGCTCTACGGGCCCCGCCGCATCGAGCTGCCCGAGCAGGAGCCCGAGCAGTAGCTGCCGTGCCGGGCAGGCGGCCGAGGTGTGAAATAAATGTTGATTACTGATCTTTAACCCCGGGGCTTTAGCAAGTGGATCCATAATTGGTTCAGACTTTTTCATGTGAAGAGGGTTTGCTGTTTAAAAACTGATCAATGTACCAATTAGTCACTGCTGGACTGGGCTGCCCGCAGGGGCAGTGACAATACTGAAAGTAGCTTTAATGTCTCACCGAAGATGATTTTTTTTTTAAATGAACCTCCTTCCCTCCCACTGCCATCAAGTATTTATTGCTGACCTCCTCCCACCGCTGTGCCCCTGCATGGTTTATGCCCCGGGCTGGGCGCTCTCCCTCCTTTGCCCACGGGCAGTGTTTTTGGCGACGGGGCCGCCTCGGTGCGTAGCCCAGAGCGGCTGCCCTCGCCTGCCCCGTCCGTCTGTTCTGCTGCTGCTGCCATTTCATGACTTCGAAATAAATTGTGATCAGTAACACTGTGTCTCCGTTAAGAAATGGTCCCGTCTCGCTAGCGCAGTTAGTAGGGGGCTCTCTGGGCTACTGAGCCCCAAAGCAGCGGTGGCAGATTCCTAATCGTCCTCAATCTCCAGTTTTAAGGCTCCTGTCATGGCCCTTTTCTTATACTGAAGTCTTAACAGGGTAGCTCAAATCTGGAAAATTGAGCTTTGCTTAGGGTAAGTTCTATTCTTTTGCCCCTGGGCTTGTAGCAGAAGGGAGCAAGGGGGAGGCTAAAATAAAGAAGCATCTTTTAACTAGAGCCTGACCCCTGAGGCTGTTAACTGCCTTGTTCAGTCCAACCTCTGTCCCGAGGCCTTGATTTCTAGCACAGGTCCCAGGCCCTCGGTGTGTCCACGTTCCCGGGAAGTTGCTCACAGGCTGCAGGAGGAGTTGAGCTGTGCCTCCCCTGCCCACCCTTTTCCTGGAGGCAGTGCCTTGGTGACATGAAGGATGAGCTGCTCAGTTTTTTCATCTCATGTAGTTTAAAGGCAGGTTTCTCTATCCCATGCGAGGAGCCCCAGCGCTCCGTCCATGCCCACGGACACCATGGGATGGCGCCTTTCCAGCAGCAGCAGCAGAAGAGGGGACAGGAGCTGCTGCTCCCTGGCCCTTCCTGCCCCTTGTTCCCTGCCCAGCGCTGCCTCTCCCAGCTCTCCTGAGGGAAGGGGCCGGCCGTGGCCGCTGCTGCCTCCCTGCAGCCCTGGGCTGCCCCGGGGGAAGAAGCTGGTAACGCTGCTGCTCCAGCCTGGGTACCAAAGGAGAAACAGCAACACAAACGCACAAGCCCAAAAAGCTTCTTCCTTCCCCTAAAGCACTTCTTCCCTCCCTCCCCTTTATTTTTTTAAATGCTTGTTTCTCATTTTGAGATACACGTGTGCCTGTATCCAAACAACAGAAAACCAAAAACATCATAACTGTATTTTAAGGTGCATGGGACAAAATGGTATTATAAGTAAATTACTGGTACTTCAAAAATGCTCCAGAGGAAGCAGAACTTACTAGAGAAAGTCTTGCCCTGTCCTGTCTGTCTCCCACAGTGCCCATTGCCCCCGGCTGAGCTGCTGCCCGTATCTGCACCCTGGGCAGGCGGGGAGGCAGCTCTGGTTCCCATCCTGTGTGAGGCCGCCCCAGGGCCCTCGCACCTGCCCCACGCTCTAGGCACACACCACACTGCCACGTGCACAGGACAGAGATCCCTCCCCGTGCAGAGAGTGAGGGATTCCCACAAGCTCCAACGCCCAGTCAGAGCAAGGGAGCAAGCCCAGAGCAGGGAGCGGCTCCGCGCCGGGGCTCCTGCTGCCGCTTGGCCTCAAGGCACTGACCAGGCAGCCGCCTTTTCCTGCAGCACTGGAACTGGCTTCTTGCTCTCCCCCACCTCCTTCAAGTTGGGCAGAGCTTCCCATGAGGCTCAAGCGGATCGCTGTTGGACATGGGCCTTCCCAAACCTCCGCAGCCAAGGCTCAAACCAAAGGCAGACAATTTTATATCGCACTGAAGAGCTGTGGCTGCACAGGCTGGTCAGTCCTGCTTTCTGCAGCAAGGGCTTGGCATCAAGCACTCGAGTTTCACCTACCTGCTCATGAAAAACTTCTGCTCCTGCTTCCGAGTACCCCACGTACTTACAGCATGAGATACAGTTGGACGTGTGGCATTCCCAGCACTTCTCCCCCCTGGCTCCATGGCAGCTTTTGCTGACGCTCTCACTGTTCCAACCCGGAGGGCGACGCGGGCTCGCGAGCGATCCAAGCTCGGAGGGCTTGGATCCCGACAACCGGATCCAAGCGCTAGGTCTGCTGGCAGGACACAGCGCCAGGGAGCCACAGGGCAACCCCAGAGCTGGGATTTAGCAGCCAGAACAGAGTGCGCTGCACTGTGCAGTAATTAGGGTGAATTCCACAAATTAGGATGCTTCTTGCAGTAAAATTTACCATGAAACAACTGCAGCCAGCTGCAACTTAATGCTACAAAAACAACAAACAAAAAAACCCCAACACTTGAGTTTTGAGAAAACAAACCCTGCTACAAGGAAGAGCTTCTGCCCACCAAAGAGCTTGGTCCTTACCCTGAAGTCAGTCATCACACAGTAATTAACTGGGGCAGAAAAATACAGTGCCCCCCCCCTTTACTTGAGGAGCTTGTCCAGACCCAGGCATAAATGTTCATGCACAGACTGACGTTAACAATTACTAAAAACAGACATTAAAACCTACCCCCAGTTATTGACTAGCAAGGACCAAACGTTACCAGTTCTTCACTGTGACAGAAGAATCCAGGGCACCATCCCAGCACACCATTTTTTCACTGGAAGTAGATACTGTTTTCCCAAAGCCGAGCTGCAACCAGGTTTATCTTGGTGGTATGCAGATGCCCGGCACGCAGCGCTGTCTGTGCTGAGACCCAGCCTGAAGCCAGCAGGCGATTCCACAGCCTGCCCAGCCTCGCCACTCCGGCTTGCACAGAGGCTCCCTCGCCTCCAGCCTCCCCTTGCATTTCCACAGCTTGCTGCTGCTGGGCCACAAGGACTAATCCTTCAAGTCTCAGAAAGCCCAGACCACAGAGAGGGTTACAAAAAGGTTTTATTGTTTACTGAGCAGAAGGTACCTACCAAAGGTTTGTTACCGAGGAGTTTCACCGTGACCTCAGAAAGGCAAGAGGTGGAAGCGCGAGCGGCTTAGCTGCTGTTCTCGGTGTCACTTGTCAGGCTCTCCGCAAGGTCGCTCAGCCCGGCCTTGCTGAGCGCCGCGATCAGGTTGCCCGGGGTGGCCTGGGAGCCCTCCTGGTCCTGCCAGGCCACCAGCAGCTGCTTGGCCCTCATCTTCACGTCTTCGCTGTCCGACTCAATCTGCCGTATGTCAGAGTCCTTCATCTCCAAGTAAGGGGCCAAAAGCTTCCAGTGCTCCCCGAGCTTGTTGGCAAATGACCCGATTTGTTCGCCGGTCATGGCCTTGTCCCGCTGCACCTCCGGACCTGGGAAAGGAGAGGATCACAGTGCACCAAGGAAGGCCTCACGCAGGCACAGCACTATCTACCTGCCCCATTTTAAACCTGCTATTTGTTCACCAACAGACTAACACCTTTCAGCTGCTCTTTAAATCCTGCTCAACAGCTTTGAGTGCTCTCAAGTTTTTACTTTGCTCAAGGCTTTCCAGAAGTATTATCTGTGTTTCAAAAGAAACACTCCCTATTGCCCATGCAGATGAAAAACGTCTCTCTGAGGCACCACTTGCTTGACTGAGAGACAAGTGCTGAAGTCTTCAGGACACCAGAACTGCCTCCTCCAAACGAAAAGAGATTGCTCACAAGTAGCTGCAACGTTCAATACACAGGTCAAATAAATGCAGAGGGGTCTCTAGCATTTCATTTTCCTCTAGGAAAAATTTCCTCAGTCAAAAGTCATCTGCTTCCCTTTCACTGCGCTGCTAAGGACTGGAACAGGAAACAAGTCAGATGCTCCTGCTAACAGCAGGAGCATGAAGAGGATAGTAAATTTACTCTGTAGTCAGTACTTCAAGGTATTTGCTCTCAATTCTGGCATCAAGATGAACACCAAATACTGAGCTTTGCTGAGAATCCAACTGTTGGATTACATTACATAAGTGCGTTGGCAAATTTATAAACCTCATCACAGTCTATAACCTAACTCAGCACCCAGGCTCATTTTATACCATCCTAAACATCAACAAAGAACACCCTAAAGGATGAATTACCTATCACGGCCATTGATCACCCTCTTATCTGTATCTCCAGGTGGCTCATGCTGGCACCACGTGAAGAGCCACCTGACAGGGCCTGGCTACCTCTTGCCGAGCTCATCAGCCACGCTCACGTGCGTGAGCTGAAGCCACTGCCTCGAGGGGCGAGAACGAAGAGCACGAGAACAGCAGCCCTGCCAGTCCCGCCAGCACCACCAGCCCTGCTGAGCAGCTGGGTGCAGGAGGCTGCACGGAGCCCATCTGGGCTTTAGGACAAGACCTAAGGAGTGGGGTACATCACGCGCGGCGAAGCCAGCGGGCAGCGCCAAGCTGGAGAACCTCTGCACTACTGACCATTGAGACTGGGGGAAAGAGGCCAGGAGCTGGATGCAAAGGGCAATGGAAGAGAGTTACACAGACCCATGGAAGGCTTCCAAACAACAGGGGGAAAAAAGAAGAGAGGAAAAAGAAAAGCTCTGAACAAAGTCATGAAGTGAAGGACACTGGCTGCGCCCACTATGAGTCTGCACATGCCCCCTACCTACCCAGGCTGAGAGGCAGTGCAGAGATATGTGACAGAAGGGAAAAGGAGGATGAGATGAGGAGAGTGAGTGAGGATGGAAGAAGCAGATTCACAGGCACAGGAGACAGGGAAGGAGAGGTCAGAGTGAGATGTATGGAGGCTACAGGCCAAAGGGAAGGGACTACTTGACGTGGAGGAGCAAGAGAAGCCCCTGGCGGGAAGGTCGCCCCGCTCAGCGCAGGCTTTGCCTTCAAGGCCCTTAAAGGTGGCAGAAGGAAGATCTCCGAGCTGGCCCAGGTCTGTTTGCGAAGGCTGCGGAGCCACCTACCCCAGCGGGTGCCAGAGGAGACACCGCAGCTGCTCAAGAGCAGAAACAGAGGCGAGAGGGGCTGGGGGCACCACGGTGAGAGCCAGAGGGGCTGGGTGAGTATTCACACAGCAACGCCCACGTTTCCAGTACAGACACCCCGCAACACTGCAAATAACCAGCACGCAGCAGGAACTACAGGCAGTGGAGGGTCCCAGTGCAAGTGCGGATCCAGCGCGGAAGAGCTGGATGCTCCAAGCAACAGGATCCAGGACAGTCTGGGGCTGCCCCAAACGTGGGCCCAGGGAGCACTGGGGGAACCCGAGAGGTGACCCCGGCAGGGAGCCTGCCCAAACACAGCTCCTACCATCTGCATCAAGAGAGAAACTGTGAAAAGACCAAGAGCATGCAAACCTTACTTTCATTGTTTTCCTTTAATAAAGCATCATTATCTTCCTCATCTTCATCTTCGCCTGTTTTTATTTCTTCTGAAGGAGGCTACAATGAGAGAACTAAATATCATTGGATGAATTTTGTGTTTCAAGAGAAATTTTACAGCTGTATGGTGGCCCCTGCTGTGTGTGCTGGAATGGAAATTTGGATATGACCCCACTCGAAAATTTAAAATCCCCCAGTCTTCTGTAACCAAAACACTAGCAACAAATGTTCTAGTAAAACACAGTATTAATAAAAAAAAGCCTAATGAAAGTATCCACTGACTTCACAGGATTGTCTCCTTTTCATAATAACTACAGCTAAACGTTACCTACACATAGAGCTTTGTGACGTTCTCAGAAACCAACTCAGCTTTACACAGGTCTGCACCACTGAGGAGCACTGCTCCATTCTTCTGCACTGGTCCTGTCCCTCTCTCAGGTGACAACCTGTACGCTCATACTTCTCTGCCCAGTACTTCAACATGACAAACAAGCAAGGCAACAACATTGCTCCCTTTAGCTGGCGATCACACAAGATGAACAGAAGGCCTCTTCTTCTCAGGCTTCTATCTCAGGCCCTGTCTATGGGGGTTCTTTGTTTGCCACAGCATCTGATAAGTGACAGTATTAGCATCAGAGATACTGCATGAAGTGGTACCTTACATATTAAATATACATTAACCAACATCCACCCACGATATCTTTTTCCTAGAAGGCTTTGCAGCATCCAGCTACTGCCAGCCTTGGGACACGCGCTCCAATCCGCGCTTCGGATCTGGGTGGCTCTGCTTTGCAGACAAGGAGACTCCGCAATGCAGACTGCCAGGCTGGCCTTGGGAAACACTGTTCCCTACCCACCCGCCCGTGGGCACTGCGAAGCCGTGGGGCTGGCAGGGGGGCCTCGGCACCGCCGTGTGCTCAGACCCTCTGGCCGTGGGGCGGCAGCCTCGGGTCACTCGGCTGCTCCTTCACTGACTCCAAGCAGCTCCGAGCCAGGCAACCACACGGTCGTTACCTGCCTCAAAGTCCAGCCTGACTGAGAGCTCCGTGGGTCTCAGCCAACCTCGTTTCTCACTTCTGACCCCACGCACAGGCCTTTTTTTTGTCCCTTTCTCCCCCCATGTCAAACGAAAGACAAGCAAGAAGTCAAATGCATTCAGGGGCCCCAGGAGGGCACTACTTACAGGCAGCTCCTTGGCTAATTTGATTACCATGTTCTCCAGATATTCTGGCAAACTCTTGAACTGTTGGTTTGTTGGCTGGAAGAAGTGGGGACTCCTGCGTGCGAGTAATCTCAGTGCTCTCCAGCCATAGTTAGAATTGTTCACAGCCCTATAACAAAATACAAGGTTGGTTGGTAACAAACTTTTCAGCAATAAAGGGATGGAAAAAGTTCTGAGTCATTTCCTAACTAATATCATGCTGTCCAAGGTTATAAAGCTCTTTGTACATTACTGGAGTCCTGCACAGATATTAGTAACATGGAGAACACACTCTTTTCTTCAACGATCCAAACATGAGGGAGATGAAAATCAAGAGAAACAAAACAAACATCTACATACTTGTACTTATTTTCAACCATGTTCTCAGGATCTGCCTGCTCAATAGCTTCTTCAAAAAACTCCTCCAGTGTGGGCATGTACTCCCTATAAAATAAAGCAAAAAGAGAGAACGTGTGAGGAGAATGACAAAAAAACCAAAACAACTCTGTTACAGTTTTAGTTCCTTCGTATACTTTGTAAACTATAGTCACAGAGGCAAAAAAAAGTCTCTTCAAAGGTAACATTTGCAATTAAGAGAAGACACTGGCAGCTCCTGCCCAGGCCATTTATTTGTGGGCAGCAACTTTCCAGGGGAGAAAGCACCAGGCAGCTTCACGTTGCCCTCGCCAACGTTTGTGTCACAGGGGCTCCCAGGCCTGTTCCAACAGGTTCATCTCAGGCCTGTGGCAGCACCTGTGCTGTTTGCTGAACGCACTTCAGTTAAGCCCCACACGATACAGGTCTTAGTCTCCACATAACAAATAAATCGATCCCCACTGCAATAAGGACATGGACATAGGGGACAGCCTGACTGAGCTGGGGCTGTTTATCCTGGAGGAGACTAGGGAGGGATCTTGCCAATGTGTATAAATTGTCTGATGGGGACAGGGAGGTAAAGGGAAGAGTAAAACAGACCAAGCAGGACTCTTCTCCGTGGTGGCCAGTGGAAAAAACGCAGCTGTGACCAGGCAGGCAGGCAAAAATAGGCACAAAGTGCCTATTATACACAAATAAATAATACAGAAAGTGCCATTTGAGCTAAAGGAAAAACTTCTTTTTGTGAGGGTGATGGGTGTGTGAGGGTGACTCAGCACACAATTTTCTCTCATCTGCTACTATTAAAATCACTCACCTGCACATAAACCAAGGCCTAACAGCCTGCTAACTTCCTCAGAGCCAGACCTGGCAACTTCCCTTTCTTATGTAAGCTGCTCAATTAAACAATCGCCCTTCACAGAAGTTTTGTCTGTCTTTTAGCTTAGGTTTGACTTTACTAAACAGTCAAAGTTACTGACAGCGCTTACACTAGTGACGGGAACCATGAAGAGATTTCAAGACGAGGTTCCATATAACTGGAATGAGCTACTCTCAAGATGCAAAGCAAAGCAGAATACTGTACAGGATCAGCCTACCTGCTTCCCCTACAGAACTCTGAAGTAAGTGTGATTTTGTATAGCCAGAGGGCTGGAAACTTTGGGTAATAATGTACCTTAGCTCACCTACCTGCTCTCAGATTTACAGGCTTCCATGTTGTCAGGGCATAAATTCCAAAGACGTGTTAGTTCCTCACTGCAAGAGAAACATAAATCCCTGTTAAAGTCCCCATGTATCATTCAGCCAAGACACAGAAAACAAGCTACAGAAATCTTCCCCCCAAAGCCTTTATAATAAACCATCCAAGGTCCATTATACAAACATATAAGGAATTGTCAGAAGTGACAAAAATCCTACTTCATGTTGCAAAGTAATGGGAATTTAATACAAAATTTTCCTATTTTACTCCCTGGCTGATCCATGATTAGAAACAGTAAGAAATTCTCTGTCCAAACTAGGCAACTTTGGGCTGTTTCATTTTGATACATGAAATAATCTACCACTTTTTCAGAGAGGACATTTTACTAAACACTTGATACAAGGCCAAAATCTCCACAACTGAGTTGAGCGAACAGTTAAAATGAAAAGATTAAAGTATCTCCTGCAGAGAAAGTGAGAAAACAACAACAAAAAAACCTCTGTAGTGAAAAAAGTCAACATACTTCCCCATAAGGATTTTTTTGTTTGGTCCTTTTCCTAAGAAGTCCTCTGGAGCTGGCCTCTTTCTCACAGGCCTCATTGGCTTTGAATCCGGAGGTCTAAATGAGGAAAAAAAGAAAGAAAAAGAAAAAGGGGAAAAAAAAAAGATGTGCTCTAGTATTAGAGGATAAAATTAGGCCAATTCAGTCTGAATGGCTTCTAGTTAAATCACAAGAAATATTCAAAGGGACTGTCATTCTTGGCAAGGGAAGGTGGGAGAAAGACCCAGAAAGAGAAAGAATGAGATAAGCTTAGAAAAAAAAAAAAGAGAGACAGATAGAGAGAGGGATTTGCCAGACACCAAGATTAGTTTATTCACAGATTTGAAGGTCTACAGAGTCCCATTAGAGAAAAATGAAGCAAATCACATTTATTCCAGCAGCACGTACTAAATGCTGGCATCATCTGCACTAGGATTCCAAGACTGCATTCCCCAGGAGCCCCTGATTTCATGGGATCAGAGAATGGAGATCCCAGACCACTGAGGTGAGAATAAGACCTACCCAAGCTGAAATTCTGGCTGAGATCTAAAGAGGGAGACAGAATATTTACAAAAGTCAAATTGCAGAATTTAACACCTTTCCCCCATCCAGCAGCAATTCCTTTCTTCTCACCACCACCCTCCCCTTCATGCCCCAGGTCTGTGTGCAGGAAGAATAAGGATGGAAGAGCAATTCTTGCTCAGCACACCACAATAGTTCAGGAATGCCCTGAGTTACGGTTGAGGCTTTGCCACTAGGCACTCACTGCTTGCACAGGAAACCTTTGGATGGCTACGTCCACCTAAGCATATTTTCCTTTCAACTAAGTGACTACCACAAATAACAAATCAACTTAATAAAAGGCATGTGAGAGAAGCCTTGTTGGGTACACTGCCCTGTCAGAGCTGCAACCCCAAAGGCAGGCAGTTGAACCTGGTATACAGGAAAATGAACCCCCAACATCTTCATCCTGAAATATGTCCTTGGACATGGGCGGGGCACAAAATGATCTGCCTCCCCAGTCACTAAATTCTCGGTATTAAGAGAACAAATGCAACCACGAGGCAGCAAGGGATGCCCCACACCTGCACGTGCAGGAGCACCTCCCTGCTGCCCTAACGAAGCCGTAACGACGTCTGGTAGAGATCACGCAGAAGGGACACCCGGCTGCACCAGTCTCACCCTTGTGTGCATCACTCACTGCATGCACACCACAGGCACGCATTCTGCAGGCAGACACTGCTTCAAATAACATAACTTCCAATATTTTCAAACGAAGCTTCTACTTCATAAATGCAAGTACCTTTCCTTCACAAAACTTGGGCAGCCCTCATTTTTCCACGAGTTCCAGTTTTCTTCAGTATTTAGTATATGCTGGAGAAACATAAAAATATTTCCAACTATTAGCGTCACAGTCATTTCCAAAGACAGTCCTATAGCTTTAATTAACATATTAAAATTAAAAGGAAAATTTCATTTTAACTTGCCTATTTCAGGTCATTTTGTAGATCATCAGTTGTGCACTGAAGTACTTACCTCTACCATTTTTGAGAATCTTTCCCCATCTGGGGGATTTTCTGAAAGAAGCTATAATGCAAAGGAAAAAAAAAAAAAGGTTAATTTTTTGTACGGTATTGGTAGCAGAATACTAAGGGGGAGGAAAAAAAAAGTGACTCCTGCTTCATAGACAAGTGATCTAATATTAAATACGATAATCATTTTTGGTGTATTGTTTTATAGAAGCACTATTGTACCAACCTGGTAAACTGCTTTTGTGGTATCTTCAATCCAGAGAGACTGTTCATCTGTTAGAACATAGTTTGAACTGGATTGCCAAAATATAAAAAATAAAAAGACTTATAAAATTGATCTAACACACAAAGTATACATTTTTCTGTTCTAATATTTCTCATTACTTAAATGGTTAAGTGTGAGGAGTTGGACTACAGAGAAAACAGCACTGAGAACCCAGCATTTAAAATACACACTGAGAGGGGCTGGATCACAGCTGAAAAAAAAGGTACTTTGAAGGGAGTTTTGGTCCCTTCCTTTTTCTTGTTGTTTTTAAGAAACTGTGCTATCAATTTATAAAAGCAATAATCATCATTACTATTTCCCAGCATTTTTGGCAGAATTCTGCAGCAAAAAGATCTTCACATGAAGACCTCAAAGTCAATACAGATTTAAGAAGCAGCCACCTAGGAACAGCTGGTGGTGCTGCCCAAGGAGAGGTGCTGCTCCTCCAAAGCCTCTACTGGTTGGCACCCACCGTAACCCCTCCGCTCCCCGGGGACTCCATCAACTCAACAACGTGGCAGAGAACTGACTCTGCAAAGAGGAGCCTGCTTGTGTGTTTGCTCAACAAACTTAGAAGGGCACAAGGAAACACCAGAGCCACTGCAAGGGAGGGCAGAGAATGGTGTAGAGAGAAGCAAAGGTAGGAATGAGATTTTCCCTTTCCAGCAGCAGCCAGCTGCTAATGCCTTTCAAGCCACCTCCCGTGCCAGTCCAAGGCTCTGCAAGCTTCACAGCAGCTCTAGAATCAGCAAATTTGGCTTTCTCAAAACATTTTGGTTTCACTCAAAGTTCTGAGCTCCCATCCCCCCACAAATACAAATATTCCCATGTTACCTTTTAAATTTGACCTGTCCCTTTAGATACTGGAACAGTATGAGATACTGCAACAGGATGTGACGGCGAAAGTTACTGTCACTCAGCTGTAAATCCATCAACTAAACAACAAAACAGAAAGAATTACACATGTATTTTAAAGACACTAAGCAGATATATACACAACTGCAAAATCCAACAGAAATTTCCAGAAAAGCCAGAGGGGGATTTCTTTCTTACAGAAGGATAAGGAATCACAGAACCTGTATTCAGCATCAGCAGAACTTCATGGAGGACCAGTATAAGGATTAGTTTACTACAACATAGTTTAGAGAAGACGTTTACCAAAACTCTTAATGAAATCTACCACTTAAAAATGTAAGGAACTGAGTGCAAAAGTAAACAGTAAAATTCTAGGTTTTTGTCATACTGATTTTATATTGCTGGAACTTTTCTGAATGTCTAAAATGTCTTCTACTTATGACATTACTCACCTAAGCAAGTTGAAAAAAATATATAGCTTTTCTTTCCCCCCAATACCTGACTGCCAGCTTCCTTGCTCTTTCTATGAATCACCTGCTGTAACACAATTTGGCTGCCAGGAAAGGGAGCACTCTCATCAGAACCTGCACACTGACACACCACTTGATTTTTACCCATGTGCTGCAGAATAATAGATCATACAAACGAAGCAGCTGAAGATTCTTTGGAGAAATGGAGCTTTGACTACTAAGTGTTAATTAAGTGGCCACTTCTATGTGTTCTATGTTATTTATTATTTTAAAATTGTCAATACACGAATCAAAAGTTTCTTGGGAATTTACCTTCTCCTCAATCCCAGAAAAAAAAACTCATTTTGCATCAAGACTTACTTTCTGTCATCTGCTAGTGCTTGGATCTAAGAGACAGACAATGATTTTATCACTAACTTCACCAGAATACTGTATTTTTGTGGTGTATTCAGAACTCTCGGGCTCTTTTTTGAAACAACTTTAAACACAACCAGCAAAAAAAGTTAATGCTCCATCTGTCAAATGTAAAATATGTAGTTGTAAATGCAACAAAAAAGGCAAAAGATCTTTAAATATCTACTCTAACTTCGCCTCATAACTGTAAGCATACACATCAAATGCCATAAATATACCAGAAATAAGACACATCAAGTCATCAACTGCCAAAGAGAATTCAATAAATCACGGAGAAAGGAAAAGAAAATATAAAGAAAAATTCTTTCCAAAGTGTCCAGACAGGAACAGGTTGCTCAGAGAGGCTGTGGCTTTTCTGTCCTTGGGAATATTCAGAAGGAGTCTGGACACAGCATGGAGCAACCTGCTCCCGTTAGCCCTGCTTGGCACGAGGGATGAACTGCATGAGGTGCCTTCCAACCTCAGCTGTTCTTGAGTCTGAGGAAAAAAAAAACCACATACCTTCTCACTAGTTAGGAACTTTGCAAAATACACATGTTCTCCTCCTGTTTTCAGTTCTTCCAACTTTTTCCGGGAAGCCTGAGTGTCATCCAATTTGTAACTTTTGAAAACAGCCAAAACTTCTTCTGAGTACTGTAAAACAAAGTTATTTGGCACATGAAAAAAAAAATAACTTTGCAGTTAGTTAGAAAACTTCACTAGACTTGGCCCAGAGTGGAAAAAATCATTTGTAAACTTGCTTTTCGTCTGAGAAAGCTTATTTGCCACATTGACCAGTACATACAAGTTCACTAAGATACATATGACTTAAAAAAACAAACAAAAAAACCAAACAGAAAGACCCTACGTTCTCTGAATCATTTCAGAATGTTTAATCTTTTGGAGCAGTTAAATATGCTAAGGATAAAAAAAAATGTGCACAATGCATGAATGTTTTCTTGTTTAGGTGTTATCAAAAAGCAAATAATGTTTCCCTGATATAATCAAGTATCACTTAATTTGTTTAGAATACGTATAGGAAGGGTACAGAATGAAGATTACATTCTCAGAGCTACTCTTAAAATAAATTCAGAATCTTAAAACTGCAGAGAAGAAAACCTGTCAAGTTCATCCGGAAAACCTAAGCCTGGCCCTACCCAGGCTCTCTGAACCACAACCTTTCTTTGGGGATTTTATTTCTTAGCAGGAGAGCACAGAGAATGAGGATTAAAAAGACTTTCTTACAATTTAATTAAAACTGAGTGGAAAATTGTGAAGAAACCAGTATAGCTTAGGGACAGATCATCCTCAACGTTCAGAGTTAGCAAAGCTGAAACAGTGCTAGTAACTACTAGGCTGGCTCAAGGGGAGGTTCAAATCACTGCTTCTATTAAAAAAAAAATCTGACTTTCATTAAAATATTTCCCTGTGTAAGATCCCACTGGGATCAACACGGCTCCATTTTAAAATAATAAGAACAAGAATAAGAATGTATCTGCATTTAGTGCAAAAGATCTAGGACCAGGTAAAATTATTTTTCTTATTATGAATCTATCTATCTAGATATATATCCCCACACTTTTGCAGCTAGCAAATTATTAAAATGGTACTTCAAACATTATTGCAATATATGAAGTGTCGCTGTAACTGACAGGAAGTCATAAACTTGACCTTTATCAGAGGGTTTAACTGTACATCTTAGTAAACTGGTTAATGTCAAAAGCAAAAGAAAACAGCAAAATACATTTCCCCATTCATTCCCATTTTTCACTCGCATTAGCAGTTTCATCTCGCACAATCTCTCTTTTATTCATGTAAACTCCAATTTCTGCCTAGGCTGAAGAGTTGAAAGAAGAGACTAATTACCTTAAGAAAAGTTTTCCATGAGACTTTCTCGTAGCACTGCACAGGATTCCGAAAGTAATCTTGAAGTGACCAGAATTTTCTGTACAGGTTGTAATCTATTGGAATGGAACTGACCAACAACGGTTATGAAAATCTGTGTTCAAAGCAACGTACTACACTCAAGTCCACTCAAGAACGGGCACTCCTCTAAAATATCTTTTACTTTGTAAACAAAATAATGAAACTAACAGTGAACTCTTCCTGAGAAGACTGTAATACAGAACTTATCTCTGTTAGTTTTCCATCCATTTTTTTGTTACTTTCTTACCATAAAAAAGCACAAAAGGTAAGAAGTTTTACACTGCCTGAAGAATAAAGAGGAATATAGCCTTTACACCTAAAAGCATATACAGCAAGCACTCATATCTCCCTAATACATCCAACCAGAACAAGTTTTGTCAAGATAATTGAGAAAACTGTCAAAGTGAGAAAACCACGCTGTTTTCTGGCCAATAAAACTACTACTCTTCAAATAATCTGTATATTTCTTTCATTTTCTAGGCAATTTCCACTTATACTGAGAAATACTGCCAGGTTGCAGCTAATCTTAAGAGGGCAGGAGAAATATGATTCTAGAAACTGAATTTCATCATGGAGATCAGTGCAAGTTATTTTCCAAGAACCAAGTTATCCACCTAGAGTTTCACAGGAAATCAAAACTAGATTCAATTCTTCATTTACTAGACTTGATTTTACAAAACACTCCCAAAGTATGACCTAAACCCAGAATTTCCACCTGCAGTAACAACTGCCTATACTGCATGTTAATTCGACTGGTAACTTGTAGAAAATTACCATGAGCATGAATGGTACTGATTTTCCCAGGACTTGCCTGCATTAGAACGAATAATGGCTTAGAATAATCAAACAAAAAAAATCCAAAGCCTATATTTATACATCTCTTTTCCCCATGCTGTAACAAAATTATTTATGTAAGGTATTAAAAATGAAACAAAACCATTTGATGCTCATGATAGCAAAAATTCACCCACATTGCAACAGAGCTAGGAAGCAAACTAAAAAGATCCACTGTCTAATCCAAGTGGGTGTATTGCCACTAGCCAATATATCTGTGAAAAGTTTGCCAGCCCCAGTGCTTTGCATATGCTGCACACCTTCCTCTTCCCCTCAGCAGTGTGGTTAGTTAGAAAAAGCTTCACTGAATACATCCATTCACATACAGTGATCTGCCAACTTAAGAACAGTGCAACTGCTTCAGCCAAGGTCATGAAACATCTCAATTACATCACTGTGCCTCTATAATGCAGGTACTGGCAATCTATTTTACCTTTAAGTTGCATAATTTTGTCCATTCCTGTGCTGCAAGCCAGAAATATAAATAACTTCCAAAGTGTCATATAGTTTTTTATAGTATAAATACATAACTTTTTACTGTTTTCAAAATTCAAGTCTTCAGCCAAGTAACACTGGGCATGTTAATGAAACAAAAGCCAGTATCTCCTCATGTAATCTACTCTTGCTCTTACTTCCAGAAATTCAACCTATTAAAATTTCTTACTAACTTCCTACTAGGAACTAGCTGTAACTACTCAAGTTTGAAAATGACTGCTTACATGTCTATGAAGACACTTTCTTCAGAGAATATTCACTGTTCTGTGGAATTTATCAGAACTCTGTCAAACAGCTCAAACTGTGCATTGTAGAACTTCTGGATGATCCAAGTGTATGGCTTTTTCACTACTTGACAATATATCCAATATAATAAAAAGTGTAACTTCTTCAAGATAAGTAAAAATCCAAATATAACATTTAAGGGTATTTATGAAAATAGCTCTAAATAGTCACTTTATAAGATTTTGTTTCATCTTATAGAATTGTTATAACCTCACCAGCTTGTTGGTGCTTCATCATCACCCATTTCACCTTCTTCTACATCCATTCCTTCCTCTCTGTCCTCTGAGTGCTAATGAGAAAAAATAATTTAAAATTAATAAAATTGCTACTGTAATTTTTACATTCTCACGCTTTTTTCTTTTATATGTTATTACACTTTAGATCACAAAGTTTAAATTTATAATTCAAAAGATCATTACAAAACCCAAGAGAATCCTATGTGAAAATCTTATTACAATAAGTGACAATGCTCACCCCTCACAATCAAAACAAAATTTTAATTTTGCACTTTTTAATTAATAATATGCCAATTTCCAGAATTAGGAGTTTGGTGTGGAAGAGGGGCAACTAAATTATGAACATACAATTCTAAGTATCAATCACGGTAGTATATTTCTATGCAAATAATCTTATAGGCTCCCAGAAAGGTTTTCTGTGGAATAAGCAGAAAGTAACATAGGAATTTTCACCTTCTGTCCTAGAGTGCTCTCGTGTTCATTGGTATTGAAAACTGTGACATTTTCCAGGTTAAATTGACTCTGCAAGTTAAGCCCTGTGGAAAACAAAGGGTCAGTCTGAGAAGCTGTGAACTGCTTTCAGTTAGTTATTTACCAGATATTATTACTAAATTATAAGTAAAGAGTTTTAAACAAAGCATATAAGATCTGTGTTGGAAATCAAAACAAATGAAAGTTACTCAGAAGTCGTAGTCCGGACCCAATTAACTAAGGCAAAAGTTCTGAAGAATTTTGGTCTGTAAAGTAAACTTAAAAGATTCAGCATATTTAGTCTTTGTTACATATCAGTGTGATGCAATGCAAAATCTCACCTGATTTTTCTGAAAGTGGAAATAACCTTGCCAAGAACAGCTGAATTCTTCCACAGAAGACCGTGTTTTGTGACTTAGATAATCTTCTTAGGAGGTCTAGATGTTGTAAAAATTAAAGATTATTACTATTTTTCCCCCTTACAGTTTCTCAATCACAAATATTTATTTAGGAGTTGCTAATAACATGACCTAAACAGCTAATGAAAGGATTTTAGGATTTGTAAATTTAAACACTAGAAACATCTTCAGACCAACCATACTTTTCCCTAACACATTCTACCAAATCTCTCAATTACTACAGTGGCAAGAGAAGTTAAGTGTAAGAGAAATCCTTCTCAAACCAACACTGTCTGTGATACCAGCCTTGTCATTGCTGGGGAATAAGCAACTCTCAAGTATTCTTCCATGACTGAAGAAACACTGATCAGGGTCAGAACGATATTTACATCAAACAGCAAGATTTATGAGTATCTACCAAGATGAGCAAACCACCTTTTTAGTAATAAATATGTGAGTTACTAAACTCCCATTCAACTGCTGTGATTGAGAATTCTTTACTTCCTATAATATCCATGCAAAAATATGTGTAACTCACCATTGCACATGCGTAGCAAGTAGTTTTTCCCCGCAGAATAAAACATACTCTGAAATAAATTTCAGGCATCAGGGTCATTAAGAGACAGTAAAACCTCCTCGAGTGTGTTGTTTTTAATTCAACCACATATCACAAGTAAATACGAGTAATTCTTACCATTGTTTCTAAATTCAGGTTTTCCCTTAAGTAAAGGATAGGTTTTACAAAAAGGTGAATTTCAAGGAAGCATGAAACAAAATTTAAATCTAGTCTCCAAAGGTAGCTCATTGGCATCAATGAACTGCGATGGCAGCATCCACTTTTCTCCCTGAAATGCAGTTTCCAACTAAGGAACTAAGGATCCAAGATTTCTTATGATGCTGAAATAAAATGCCTGCAGGTTACCTCTTCAATTAACAGCAACTGCAGCACAAGAAGCTCAGCAGCTCATCACAGAAGCTCCTCTGAAGTACCACACTACTGCACAGCAAGAAAGTAAAATGCTCAAATTGGCCCCAAAACTCAGTTTTTTCTT